>CABHPP010138231.1:21004-32321 GCA_902168425.1 Peromyscus attwateri | reverse complement strand
ATATATATATATAAATATATATATATATTCCTGGTACCTGTGAGCTCCCCAGCCACATATTCTGGACAAATTAACAACATTAGATACCTGTGGAGTGAATCTTGGACAAAAATCAGAAAAAAGCACTTATCCTGTGATACCCATGTCATCCTGCACCCATGACATATCTTTTTTTTCTGTTTTTCGAGACAGGGTTTCTCTGTGTAGCTTTGCTCCTTTCCTGGAACTCGCTTTGGAGACCAGGTTGGCCTTGAACTCACAGAGATCCACCTGGCTCTGCCTCCTGAGTGCTGGGATTAAAGGCGTGCGCCACCACCGCCTGGCAACATATCTTATTACTACAGTTACCCACTGGAACTTGACAGTAAGACCCTGTTGCTGAAGACACCAAACATATACTTTTGTCACAGGACAAAGAGACATAAAGTTGCACTGACTAGGGAACTTCCACCCTGTTGGCTAGCTTTCATAGTATAAAGAGCAGGGAGCTAGATTGGCTGCTAGAGGGGAAATGCTACAAACAGTATTATCTACCCACAAGCACTGTGAACTTATGAACTAAAGTAATGATGGATGTGGAAAATTCATTTAGTTTAATCTAGGCCTTCTGTGTGACCCTGTGTAAACTATGTGACCTAAGGTTCCAAATTGCCAATTGAAGCCTAGTGGGGTCACTGGGCAGGCACACAACTTAAGGTAATGATTTCCCCCTTTTCCTTAATAATAATAAAAACAATACTTCATCTGTGAGGAACCCAGTGGCCTAGACCATAGTATATATTCTGTACTTGGTGCTATTAAACTTCCTAAAAATCCCAGAGTGGAAAAAGTGTGTGCTTACTTGTATCGTTTAGAGTATGAACAAAGTATTGAGCCAACTTTTATACATGAATGTGCTTATATAGAGGGACAATCTCTCAATCCTGATCCAAGAAGCCTCACTTTCTAGTGAATTGCAATGGAAATGGAGAAGTAATGACTGTAAAGCGTGCTGAGAATACATGCTGCTGAGTGCTCATCGCTAAAGAAGACATTTACAACTTCCTCTTCATGGCCTGGGCAGTGAAAAAAAAGCAATGTAAAATCACAAGAGGCAGAACCAGAGGAAAAGGGCTGAGGAATGCCATCTTCCAGGCAACAAATGGCCGTTGCAATTACAAATTCTCAACAACTAGACATTACACTGGGCTTCAACTTTTTCTTCAAATGGTTTTAACAAATATTAGATGCACAGATATATAAAATATACCAATTATAACTGATGTGAATAACACGTATCTGATGACACTGCTGTAACATCCTCTCTGAGGACTGGAGATGGACTCCAACGTGCCTTTCCAACAAGCTTGAGGGAGTTGATATTGTTGCTCTATAAACCCTGACTTGAGCACTGGTCAGAACTGACTGGATTTAACCTTGATCTTACCCATTATAATTACTTTATCCTTCAATTCATTTTGGATTTTTTTTCAGTCAACTTTATTTCATTGAATATATTTTGATCATATTCTTTCCCCTTTCCAACTCTTCTCATATCCTTGTTGCCTCCCTACCCAACTCAACCTAATGCTCTTTCTTTCAAAAAGAAACATATCTATTTCCCCTTCCCAGGGTGACCCATGCATCCCTCTTGGGAGAAATAGATGAAATCTCAGGAATAAACTGGAGATGACTATGGGCAATAGAAGGGAGGGAATGGCGGACTAGAAGATGAGGGAAATTGAAGGTTGATCTGGGGGAAGGATGGAGTGGGAGAGCGATGAAGGAGATATCTTGATAGAGGGAGAAACTTGGTGCTGGGGTAATTCCCAGAAATTCACAAGGATGACCTCAGCTTAGACTAATAGCAATAGTGGAGAGGGTGCCTGAACTAGTCTACCCCAGTAATCAGATTGGTGAATATCCTAACTGTTGTCATAGAGCCTTCATCCAGTAACTGAGATAAGCAGATACAGAGATCCACAGCCAAGCACCAGGCTGAGATCCGAGAGTCTAGTCGAAGAGAGGGAAGAGAGATTATAGAGCAAGGGGGTCAAGATCTTGATGTGGAAACCTACAGAGACAATAGAACCAAGCTCATAAGAACTTGGGAACTTTAGACCAACAACTATGGATCCTTCATGGGACCGACTAGGCCCTCTGTATATGGGTGTATGACCAAGTTGTGTAGCTTGGTCTTTTTGAGGGACCCCTGGCAGTGGGATCAGGATCTATTCCTGGTGCATGAGCTGGCTTTCTGGAGCTCATTCCCTATGCTTACCCTTGATGCAAGGGAGAAGGGCTTGATCCTTCTTCAACTGAATGTACCAGGCTTTGCTGACTCCCCATGGGAGGCCTTACCCTTTTGGAGGAGGGGATGGAGAGGGTTTGGGGGGAAAGGTTGGGGGAGGGGAGGGGGAGAATGAATGAGAGGGGGATCTGTGGTTGGCATGTAAAATGAATAAAAAATTCTTTAAAAAAAACAAAAAGAAACACACACACACAATGAAGATCAAAACAAGCAAGCAAACAATAAGACCTGCCCCCCCCAAAAGCACACAAAAACATGGAGTCCATTTTGTGTTGGCCAGCTTCTGAGCATGAGAACTGCCTCTTAGTTTGGTTTATATACCAAGTATCAATGCATTGGAGAAAACTGACTATATTTTTCATAGCAGGCACCAGTTGAAAATAGCTTTTTCGTAAAGGTGTGATTTTTGAATCCACTTACCCTTCTTTGTGCTGAGATTTTGTCTAGTTTGGACTTGGTCATGTCTTGTGCATGCTGTGACAGTGTCCATGAGTCCTGTTGTGTCTGGAAGATACTGCTTCCTTGGAATCAAATGGAGTTATCTGCCACTCTGGATTTACTATCTTTAGCTTCTGATTCCAAATATATCCCTGGGGCTTGGGTGGAGTGGAGGGTTGAGAATGATAGCACATTTGGGCCTGAGTGCTCCAAGTCTTTCAATCTCTGGGCATTGTCCAGTTACAGGTCTTTGTGTTAGCTGTCATCTACTTCAAGAAGAAACTTCTTTGAGGAGTGCTGAATTTTAAGTTGCATCCACCTCACTTTTACATTGAAGAAAATTCCATTTCATTTTGTTGTGAGAACTAAATGAAAAACTGTGTTAAAGCGTCTAATCTGTCATAAGGTCTCATAATACTAATTCTGCTCTGCTCTCTGTGGAGGCATCCTGTGGCACTTTATTGATTCTCTGAGTCTCTTTCTCTAGAGAGTGCTTCTCCATTCATAACCTTCTGATGCAACCCAGGAACTTTTAATGTTTCATTTTGACACCTTCCTGAGAAGGTATTGAACTGAAAACTCAGCAGTTGAGAGAATTATTTATTATTAGAAGAAGCATTAAGTTATTTTTATGTTACCAACTCTCTCCGAAGTTTGCAATTTATACATCATTTTCATGTTTCTCTCAGAGTTTTATCATAAAAACGACTCATTAACTTAGACAATTCTGCAAAACTGAAAAAAAAATTTTTAAAAAGTCAAAGTGGTTTTAAGTTTTGCACTTGGAAGGACATGAACAGAAACAAATCGATTTAAAGGACTATATTTACACATTGCTAATGTTACTTTTAATAGACAGAGCCAAATAACAAAGCATTTTCTTGTAGACTTTTTAGAATTCAGGAAATCACATGTCATACTGTTCTGATACACTGCAAACATGAGATTAGATTTCCAAATACACACTAAGAATGCATTAAGATACAATACTTTCTACTCAATTTTAAAAAGTTATTAAAGTATTTTCATCTAATACTTTCATTAATTATTTAATAATAATGCCTTAAGCTTTATTGTGACCACATATTGTATATCAATTTGTTCAATTACCTATAAAGAACCTGTGTAACATAGAATGATCATATATACCAATTGCTTCATGATCAATATTGTCTTTTAAGATCTAATATTGGAAATATGTTTTGTCACATTTTTATTTTATGTTAAAAATATTCTAAGGCTTCTATGCTAAAAAGAGAAAAAATGTATGCCTTGGAGTGGGGCCATTTTTAATCTTCCAAATATTTTTCACTCAATGAATATTTTTCAATATTTTCTCAGGTGAAGAATATTTGACCACATAACTTCAAAGTCCACACTGTATTTAGTATGGATTGCATGTTAGTGAATCTTTATGATTGATTTCTGCAAAAAAATATATTGGAATCTTGAAATGTGGCTCTCTAAACATATCCTTGCTTCCCTCCATTGCCCCCTTCTCCCCAGCTCCTATTTTCCTTTTTTCATTCCCTCCTTGCCTTCATGTTTCTTTATTCCTTGCAACCGAATATCTTGTGCCTGAGTTTGGCTCTGCATTCCATATGTAGCTAAATGTGCCTTGGAACTTCTGATCTTCCTGCTTATGTCTCCAGAATTCTGAAATTTAAAAAAAAAATAGGGTATTCTCGCTAATTTGAAGTGGTTCCAGTG
Organism: Peromyscus attwateri; assembly: GCA_902168425.1. Taxonomy (NCBI): domain Eukaryota; kingdom Metazoa; phylum Chordata; class Mammalia; order Rodentia; family Cricetidae; genus Peromyscus; species Peromyscus attwateri. The sequence goes on along the minus strand of CABHPP010138231.1, from coordinate 27,883 downwards.
ACCAAATCCAGGGTTTTGAGAATGATAAGCAAGCATTCTTCTACCTGAGTTATTCATCAGCCCTTCAAATATTTTGGATAGGTTATTCAGACTTCTCATTAATGGTGTGGCTCTGAATTAACCTGCTCTTTCTGCCTTGCCCTTGTCTTATTATTGGTGTTGGACTGTGATTCTCATTTCTTATATATATCAATTCTTTGTATTTCCAATATTTCATAACTGGTGAGGATGATGCTAAAAATAATTACACACTGTTTTAGATTTCCTTTTCAATTTTATTTCTACAATAGTTTGAGGGTATTCCAGTGTTTTCAGGACAAGGAATATTTTTCTAATACTTCTTTACCAAAAGAATTAATCTACCTCAGGACCCAGATATACCACTCTTGGGCCTATACCCAAGAAATGCTCAATCTTACCAGAAAGATACATGTTCAATTATGTTTATAGCAGCATTATTCATAATAGCCAGAACCTGGAAACAAACTAGATACCCCTCAACCAAAGAATGGATAAAGAAAATGTGCCACATATACACATGGAGTACTGCACAGCAGTGATATCATGAAAATACAGGCAAATGGCTGGAATTAGAAAATATCATTCTGAGTGAGGCAACCCAGACTCAGAAGGACAAACATGGTATGTACTCACTCATAGGTGGATACTAGATGTAAGGCAAAGGATAACCAGACTAAAACCCACAGCTCCAGAGAAGCTAGCTAACAAGGAGGACCCTAAGATGGACACATAGATAGTCCAGTGAAGGAGAAATAAATGAAGTATACATGAGCAAACTGGGATTGGGGGGGGTAATGGAGGGCAAAGAATGGGGGATGAGAACATAAGGAAATGGGAGAGTCAAGCTGGAACAGGGACAGAGTGAGAGAGCAAAGAAAGTGATACCATGATAAATGAAGACATCATGGGGATAGGAAGAGGCAGGGTGCAGGGGAAGTTCTCAGGAATCCACAAGGATGTCCCCACCTTGGACTACTGGCAATGGTCAAGAGGGTGCCTGGACTGGTCTACTCTGGTGGCTGGACTAGTGAATACCCTAACTGTCATCATAGAGCCTTCATCCAGTGACTGATGGAAGCAGGTGCAGAGATCCACAGCCGGGCTCCAGGCTGAGCTGTGAGAATCCAATCGATGAGAGAGAGAAGGGATTCTATAAGCAAGGGACATTGAGATCATGATGGGAAAACATGCAGAGATGACCAGTCACACTAGTGGAAACCCATGAACTGTGGACTAATAGCTGTGGAGCCCCCATAGGGTTAGACTAGGCCTTCTGGATACGGGAGACAGTTGTTTAGCTTGAACTGTTTTGGGGACCTCCAGGCAGGGGGATCAGGATCCATCCCTGGTGCATGGGTGGGCTTTTTGGAGCCCAGTGCCTAGGGTGTGACACCTTGCACAGCCTTAGTGCAGGGGGGAGGGGCTTGGACCTGCCTCACCTGAGTGTGCCAGGCTCTGCTGACTCCCCATGGGAGACCTTGACTTGGGAAATGTGGAGATGGAGGGTGGGTTGGGGGGAAGGCTGGGGGGTAAGAAGAGGGAAGAGGGGGAATCTCTGGTTGGTATGTAAAGTGAATAGAAAATTACATCATCATCATCATCATCATTATCATCATCATCATCATCATCATCATAAAAGAGAATAGAATATCCAGAATTTAATAGTATTAGTGAAACAAAGAAAAATTCTACGCAATTAATGGCACTGGAACTTATCTATTACATATCTCATATTGAAATGAAACTATGTAAAAAATCTCCCAAAGTCACAATAACATTATCATTGAGATATTATGATTATTATATTAGAACAAGATAAATAACAAAAGAAACCTTGCTGGTGATGGTACATGCCTGTAATTCCAGCACTCAGAAGGCAAAAGCAGTAGGATTTCTATGAGTTCGAGGCCAGCCTAGTCTACAAAGCAAGTTCCAGGACACAAGGAAACCCTGTCTCAAAAAACAAAAACAAAAAAACAAACAAAAAAAAACCCAAAATCTTATGTTTATGATATGAAACTGAGTCATCAGAAACTGATTGATCATCAAACCTGTGGACCTGGGAGATCCAGAAAGCAATATTTTAAAATTTTAATTCCCAAAACTCAGAATCTGTATTTCTCATCATTCCTTTGTTCATAAGCAAATTACTTAATATCTTCAAGCTTCTGGCATTTCTAGAACACATTGGCTATGAAATCTACCTCTATACTACACAGATAATAAATAATATTTCATTTTTTACATTTTAAGAAATTTTTTATTTAAAATTTATTCAATTTACATACCAATCACAGATCCCCCTCTCATCCTCCCTGCTCCCCACCCACCAACCCCCTAATTCCCTCCTCCAAGAGGGTAAGACCTCCCATGTGTAATCAGCAAAAGCCTGGTACATTCAGTTGGGGCAGGACCAAGCCCCTCCCCTCTGCATCAAGGGCGAACAAGGAGTCCACCATAGGGAATGGGCTCTAGAAATCCAGCTCTTGCACCATGGATAGATCCTGATCCCACTGCTAGGGACCTCTCAAACAGACCAAGCTACACAACTGTCTCTTGTATGCAGAGGGCCTAGTTCGATCCCATGCAGGTTCCACAACTGTCGGTCTAAACTTCATGAGTTCCCATGAGTTCAGTTGTCTCTGTAGAGTTCCGGATCATGATCTTGAGCCCCCTTGCTCATATAATCTCTCTTCCTTCTCTTCAACTGGACTCCTGGAGCTTGGCCTGGTGCTCGGCTGTGGATCTCTGCATCTGCTTTTCTCAGTTACTGGATAAAGGTCTTATGAAACTGGGTACCAGGGAAATTCCCAGGAATCCACAAGGATGACCCCAGATTGACTACTAGCAATAGTGGTGCCTGAACTGGCCTACCCCCAATCAGATTGAAGACAGTAATATTCCAAATAAACCATTATTTGTTTCTTTGTACAGTGCATTGAAAACATGATATGGGTAGAAGTCACATTTCATACAATTTAATAAATGGGTTAGAAAAGTTTCTATGTTTGTGACTAAATAACTGCAGCCATTTTAAAGATACATATTGCAATCAATTACAAACTCATGAATTACTAAGCAGTCAGTGAGGGGTCATGTAAGAAGTTCAAAGGAGTAGGTATAGGAAGGGGTTGGAGGAAGGAAAGAGAAAGGAGAAGTGATATAACTGTGTTTTAATTAAAACAAAAAAATACATTGTTAATTAAAAATCTACATACGTTAAATCCCTAAACATAGAATAAACAGCCATTGTTCTTTATTCTTAGGCATTGGCTTCTAAAAGATATCTAAAACATCAATTTAATTCTTTGTCTAAATATCAGGAGGATACAGTGCTTAATGGCATTGTGATGAGTTTTTATTGAAATCCGTCCACCTGATTAGGCTGAAATCATTTCCAAAATTCTATTTTAAGTCTAGTGGACATACTGTGTGAGGTTATGGATATCAAAGCGAAGGCATTTGCCATGGCTCAAATATCTTCCTGTAGGTTAGCTTGTAACTCATTACACTATGTGTGATGTTCTTAACAAGAGCCATAAGAAATAATTTAAGATGGTCCTTAAATAATCTCAAGGTGTCAAAACATGGAACAGTAAGGAAATTTGAAATTAATTCATAATGAATCCACAGGATTCCTGGCACAGCTTGCCTGGATCATTGGCCTTCATGGTTGCCCTTTGTCCTGAACACACAAAACAATAACTTTGCAGTGTGATGATATGACATCACACAACACCTGCAGACTCTTGGCTCTTTGTTTCATTGCTGTTGGTGGTGATGGATTTTTGTTGTTTTTTGTTTTGTTTTTTTTTTTTTATTAAACATCAAATAGTTTTTGTGCGTGTAAACACATAATGGTTTAATTCCATCAAGAAAGTTAAATATTTTGCTACCAAAATTATCCATCATAAATCAAATTAATATACCTGTGGATTGTTTGGTGTTATTGTTAGATTTTAAATATTTTGTTTGATTTTCTGATTTAAACTTTTATATAAAATATTAAGTGAGTATTAGCTTATGAATAATGCAGGATTTCTAACAATGTCTGCAATGACCCTGAATACATTAGTTGCCATTTTATACTACTAATGTATGTCAATTGGTCTCAGAATTGCTTATTATGAACTAAAAATACCAATCACACTGTAGATGCTTAAGAAGCTCCATATCCTTCAGTACTATGTGTTCAATCAATGTTCAACTCTTTCTGAAAAAACAAACAAACAAACAAATATATGTATCTCATTAATTAGCATGCAAATTTGATTTCATCTTTAATTAATCTTAAAATCATATATATGCAAATCATTTTTAAATACATTTCTTGTTTGTTTGTTTTGGGTTTTTTGTTGTATGTTTGTTTTTAGAGACAGGGCTTCTTTACGTAGCCTTGGATGTCTTGAAACTAGCTCTTGTATACCAGATTAGCTTCAAAATCACAGAGATCTACTTCCCCTGCCTCCCAAGGGGTAGGATTAAAGGTATGTACCACTACACTCAGCTTAAAATACATTTCTTTTATCTTTCTCTTTTTTTTTTTTTTTTTGAAGCAAAGTTTCTCTGTGTAGTTTTGGTTCCTATCCTAGATTTCATGCTGTAGACCAGGCTGGCCTTGAATTCATAGAAATTCGCCTGGCTCTGCCTCTCGAGTGCTAGTATTAAAGGCGTGTGCCACCACCGCCGGTAAAATACATTTCTTTATGATTCTTTAGCAGTCATTTTTCAAAAATTTCTATTCTTATTTTCTATAGCTCCATACCAAGATCATATGAGGTTTTTTTTTTTTTTTTTTTAGGGGAAAGAGTACAGCAAATGAAGAAGTTAAAGAACCCCTGGAGAACTCCCTTTCTTGACTGCAGCAATGGCCATGTCTTCCTCGGGTGTTCCTTACATTCTCTGTATATTACTTCAGTTCTTATGATGAACTGTGTGATGGTGGTGGTAAAATAGTGTTGATAGTGGAGGTGGTGGTGGCAATCCGGTGTGTGTGTGTGTGTGTGTGTGTGTGTGTGTGTGTGTGTGTGTGTGAGATTTGTGATTAGGTCCATAATAAACAATCTCAGCATAGTACCAAATATACACAATATGCAGTTCCCATTGGAGCTTATAAACCCCAGAACAAGTTGTAGGTGACATTTTGTTCTTGTTCTATGACTCTTTTATTTTTCCCTTTCAGAAGTTTAAAACATATTGATTACATTCTAAACTGAGATAAGGTTTTGTAGAGGCCCATTGCAGTGATGATGCTTCACACTTAGAATCAAGCATAATTAAATAGTATCAGTTAGATAATGACCTTTAACAGGGCCATCATGATCCCTGTACCTTGTCTGTGTCTTTATCAAACAGCCTTCCTAGAGTAGGGATTAGTGATGTTTTTGAGTAAAAAGTGGAAAGTGGCAGTATGTCACATTAAGAATTTGGTTATAAAAAACGATTTGGTGTTGTAACTGTTAATCTTGGGTTCTTCCTCCCTTGCTATCTTCTGATCAGCTCATTCTTTAGAAAACCAAAGACCTGGTTTTGCAGGCACATAAGCTGCCCTCTGAGAAACCCATGTGGAAAGAAATTGGGTCTTTTGGCTCATAGCCAATGGAGCACTGAGGTCTGTTGGCAGTCACCCAAGTGGGAATGTACGCTTCCTTATTCAAGACTGAAGATCACACTGTTGCCTTAGGTTACTGCTTTAATTTAATAATAAATTTTGAGCCAGAACACACTTTACCAAACCAGAAGTAATTTCCTGATCCAAAAGCCTAGCAGCTTCAAATTTGCTAAAAGTAGAGAAAATGTTTTATTTGACAGATAGTTATTTTCTAACAAATCAACAACTCTTTTATCAATAACAATAGTATTTCTCCTATCTTTTGATTTATCATACTCAGCGCTCTCATCTCCTACTTTAAAACACTTTCTTATTTCATCATGTGTCTACTAACAATTAATTTAAACATCATCCATCTTATATTGTATTAAATGGGATTTGAATGCTTGGCCTTGGTTCTGTAAATAACTATGTGCAGCTTTAATCTCAGTACTCAAGAGGCAGAGGCAGGTGTATCTCTGTGAGTTCAAGGCTAGCTTTTTTTACTTGTTTTACAGAGTGAGTTCCAGGACAGGCTTCAAAGCTACCCAGAGAAATCCTGTCTCAAAAAACCCAAAACAAAACAAATCAAAACAAAACTACTTACATTGGTCTCAGGAAAATTTTAATTCAGTCAACTAAGTGATTTAAAATTAATTTAGTTTTTAATTCCAGAAAAAAATAAACAATATTTGCAAGCATCAAGAAAAACCCATCATTGCCATATCATTCTAAAAAGATATTATCTGTTCAAAAGATAAAATTCTTTGGAAAGAAATTATTTAACATTTTTTCCTGTTTATCAATTCCAAGTAAGGCATATTAGCTTGTTGTTTTACAAAAAAATTGTGGTCTTTATCTTGTAAGTAAAAATATAGCCACAAAATACATATAATAGTCCAGCAAATTTTGCCATAGCTTATTTGGTAGCGTGACTTAGGAGAAAACCAGGAAGTAGAAAAGTGGGGGTGTGTAAAGTCAAAAGGTAAAATTAAAAAAAAACCAAAAACCTGAAGACAGAAACTGTTAAGTATTGGACAGTGAGCGTGGTGGGCAAAGAAACAGCAGTTCAAAAGCATCCTCAGTTAGTATTAGAAATTCCCAGGCCTTGGTCCCAGGAAATGTAATCCTGATCTTGCAGGCATATGAAGGCCATTTTGATGACTTGGTTTTATTATCCATAAACAATTTGCAAAACTTTTGATCATTATTGTTAAGAAGAGGGAGAAATCCTTGGTATTAAAGTATAAAGCAGAGATGGAGTGGGA
>CABHPP010138231.1:0-14181 GCA_902168425.1 Peromyscus attwateri | reverse complement strand
TTGAGAGGGAGGAACGTGAAGGAAGAAGAGTTCCAATTATATTACAATCTCAAAAATATAACTTAAAACTGTAAATATAAGAGAATATTTTGAATGTATTTTTAATTGATTGTAGTGAATATTTTTAATCTTAAATTTGATTATCTATAAGGAATATAGCATAAACCTTTGTTTACATATTTATAAAATAATCTTATTACATTAGTCAATGAAATTAGCATATCTTTTAAAGTGACCTTTCTCTTTTTTGTTGGTTTTAGTAGTAAAAACACCTAAGGTATTAATATCAGAATCACGTATCATTATCATGATGTACATAGGAATTTCAGGTGTATATTTTACAAAACTAAAATTTTCTCTCTTTGATATATTTACATTTATTTTCAACCCCTAGTGCTAGTAATTTTTGTACTTCATATTCCTGTTTGACTTTAAATTTATTTCCAAACATGATGTGGATTATTTCACTTGACATAATATACTCTAGATTTACTTATGTTGTTACAGTTGGCACCATCTCTTTCTGAATAATATATATATATATATATGTGTGTGTGTGTGTGTGTATAGTTGTGTGTATATGTGTATATATGTATACTTTTGTGTATATGTACAACATTTCAATCCATCTATGAAGACAGGTTGATCTCACACCTTGGCTATTATGCATAATGCTATAATGTACACAGAATGAAGACAGTGCTAACATTCTAGGAGGTTTATTATTAACATGCAAAAGTTTGAGATTGAATCATTTTCTTGTACCACAGAAAAAGTCAACTCAATATTCCATAGTTGCCTATAGTTTTTGTACAACACAATGGTTGAAGCCTTGTGTGCTTTTTCCCACCCACATTAATATGTCTATTGTTGTTGTCTTTGTTCTGTTTTGTGTTTAGGTAGTCATGTTAGTAAGACTTTATGGATCTTGTTTGTGAAAACATATATACATGCCAAATATTCATCCATAAAAACACACATACACATAACATTTATAGGCTCAGAAGGTTATGTTTAGGAATATATATGTACATACAAATAAATATACACATGCAATTACAATTAGTGAAAAAGGAGGCCATGAACTTGAAGGACAGCCAGGAGGAGTAAATGGGAGGTTTGAGAGGGAGGAACGTGAAGGAAGAAGAGTTCCAATTATATTACAAACTCAAAAATATAACTTAAAACTGTAAATTGGGAAGACTGGATATCTACATATAGGATTAATGAATTAAACTCTTGAAATAATGTGCTTGAAGCAAGTATTAGACTAAAGAAGACGGGAGAGGGAAAGAAGTGAGGGGATAATCATTCAAATATAAGTATGTATAAAAACACCATAGGGAAATCCGGTACATTTTAAGCTTATTAAAAAATTTAAAAGGAAAAGAAAAAAGCTAAAAATTAATTCAAAGGCAATTACAGACTTCATCACAAAACCTGATATAATTCTTAGTTAGAAAATGATATAAACCTTGGGATATTGGGTTTCTCAATGACATCTTTTCTATAAATTAAAATATATAAAATATACTTAAAATATGATTTAAATATACATAATGTTAAGGTCTATGTTACAAAGAGTACAACTATCGGAAAGCTGCTTATCAATGAGCCAGAAAATATCAAAATAATACATGTGACAATGAGTTAACATCCTAGATATATTTAAAATGCAAATAAGCCAGTAGAAAGAATATAGTGTAGTCAAAGAAGTAGGGTCTCAGTAGATATCCAATAACAACGCAGAGTTGTGGGAACCCAGTCTGAATAGATACATCTACAAAACAATCCCACACCCATGGCTCAGGGAACATTGCAGAAGCATGGAGAGAAAGATTGTAAGAGCCAGAAAATCTGAGATTTTTCTGCGAGATTGTGTTTCAAATATACTTTTTAGGAAATATTTTCCTTCGTCCAATGGGATATTCTGTCACCAATTTCAAAGTAACTGATAATATATTCGAAAATATGCATGTGGGTTTTCAGTTTTTCTCTTTCTTTATGCAACCACAACTATTTATGCCACCAAAACTATTATTATAATTTTGTAAAAGGTTTTGAACTCAGAGAATATAAGAACTCTGATCTTTGTTCTACCTACTCAAGACTTTCTATTGAATATCAAGAGTACATAAATTTCAGTGTCAATTTTTTATTGCTACAAAATTAGGTTTTTATAGGAATTGTGTTAATTTTTTAGAATGGTGAACACTGACAGCTTAATGCTGTGGGATGTTCTGTATGTCAAATGTATTGCTCTGATTGGTTAATAAATAAAACACTGATTGGCCAGTAGCCAGGCAGGAAGTATAGGTGGGACAAGGAGGAGAAGAATTCTGGGAAGTGGAAAGCTGAGTCAGAGAGACACTGTCAGACGCCGCCATGACAAGGAAGATGTAAGGTACTGGTAAGCCACAAGCCATGTGGCAAAGTACAGATGAATAGAAATGGGTTAATTTAAGATATAAGAACAGTTAACAAGAAGCCTGAGCCATTAGGCCAAATAGTTTAAATAATATAAGCGTCTGTGTGTTTATTTTATAAGTGGGCTGTTGGACTGCCTTGGCGGGACCAGGACAGAAAACTCTCTAGCTACAGCTTAAAGATATTGTCTTACCTCATGTCCAGCAGTAGATGGCAAACTAAAATGAACCAAATGGAATTTTTGAGGTTCTTTGTCTCATAATGCATTGTCAGAAATTTCATTTTGTAAACTTACAAGTCTTTTGCATATATATTATGATTAATGTTTGTGTTAATATGAGATTTCTTGGTATTCAAATGTGTGTGTCTCTGGGACTATATCTTATTGGTGAAATTATTAAGGCCACTCCACGTAGTTAAAAGGGAGGTTTATTTTGTGGGGTAACTTACAAGTGAAGGGATAGTTCACAGGGTCTGGAAAAGGTGTGGTGCAGTCCAGTGGTGTTCTCTGGAGAACTCTGCTCAGTCTACCTCCAGCGTCCAGGATCCAGGATCCAAGAACGCTCATGCATCCAGATCTCAGCTCTTCAGGGTCCTCCCTTGGCCCCACCTTGTAGGCGTGACAGTTACCGACGCCTCAATGGGGGTTGGAACTTCCAAATCAAAGCTGGAATGGCTACCCACTACAATATCTGTTTCTTGAGATTTCACTTTGGCTACTTTCTTCTTCTCCTCCTTTTCCTTCTTCTTCTCCTCCTCCTCCCCCTCTTCCCCTTCTGCTTTCATCCCTCCTACTCCTTCTTCTTTTTCCTATTCTCGTTGTTTGTTTTTATTTCATTTAATTTTATTTTAGTATTATTGTTTTTATTTATATTTATGTTTTTATCCTAATGAGAGAGAGAGAGAGAGAGAGACAGAGAGAGAGAGAGAGAGAGAGAGAGAGGTTGTGGATTTGGGTGAGTGGGAAAGTGAGAAGATCTGGGAGGAGTTAGAGGAATGGGAACCATAATCAAAATATATTATATTAAAATATATTTTTTAATTAAAAATGTCCTCCCATTGCTAAATATTGAGTACTTTTTTGTGTATTAGTATCTTTTAAATTATTTTCAATAATATTTATAGATTTCAGTCCACAATTCTTTAATTTTTTATTCATTGTAATCTATAGTATATTGCATTATGTAGTATTCTGTAGTGTAGTTCTTTAAGATGCAAAGCCAGCTACTTTCTGTAGTATCAAATTCATGCTAGAATTACACATGTATATCAGAATAGATCTGCAGATTACTAAGCCTTAGGTGTAGGAGTGTTTTGTAGATACATCCACTGGGAATGAGCTCTACAACTTTGCATTTTGATTGACTGTGGGTTTCTGTAGAGGTGTCTGTTATTTGCAAAGAGAAGATTCCTTGATGAGGGGTGAAGATGATACTTATCTGTGGATATAAGGACAAATATTTGTAGATTGTTGTTAGGGATTATGATTATGTTAGTTTAATAAATTAGTGGTTGTAGATTCTGTTTCAATACAGTGTGAGTTCACTAGCACTGAGTAGTTAATAGGTTGCTAGTACTAGGAGTGGATTCCCTCTTGTTGAGATGTCCAATTAGAAAGCTGTTGGTTAGCACCAAGGTATAAGTGCCACCACTATACCTTTAGGGTTATTATTTCATGCTAGTGTTGATGTAGTTCATAAGCATTATAGCTGGATGGGACAATTGGTTACCTCCCTCCTTTGGAAGCTTTCATAGTGCTTTCTTGTACCATGAAAGATAGTCACTAGGGAGGAGGCATTCAGTTAAGTTACAGATCAGGAATCTGTGGGCCCTGTTTATGAAGTGCTCGGTGTTTTCAGCAATAGGGACTTATTTTCACCTCTGGAAAACAACTGAAGGTAATAGAAATAAGCTATATGTTTTTGAAATCTCTTGAATAGTCCTTAACAACTACTCCAAGATTCTCAGGTTTGGTATCAATTTTTTTGTTAGGTTGTCTTTGGCTCTTGTGGGGAGAACCATTAGCCTAGATAAGAAAAGTTCCCTAAAGCAATATATGTATTGTTATAGACAGAATGGCAGGTATACTAACTTTTTAATAGGCAATAGGATTATTCCTTGTGCCTTTCCCCAAGTAATCTTTTCTACATTTGGTACCAGAAGCCTGTGCAGGAATCTGTGCCTCCACCCAATGTATGTGTGGGGGATGTAGCTTTATGTCTTTTGTATTTACACTTCTGTGCATGTGTGTGTATATATTGAGGGCAGAAGATGATACCAAGTGTCTTCTTTAATTGTTTCCCACCTTATTTTCTTTGAAACAGGATATCTCACTGAACTTGGGGCTCTAAGTCACCTAAAGAAGCTGGCCATCAAACCCAGGTATCTTTCTGTCTCCTCTGTCCCAGATAGGAGTCACACCCACATTTATGCTGGGATTTTGGCTGGCTTGATATTGTAAAAATTCTTGCACATTCAGTTAGAACTACTGTGTTGTGAGTTGATATGCACATGGTCCTGTCTTGTCCAACAAATAGTCTTTTTTATCAGACATCCACTACTTCTGGCTTTTGTGTTGACAAATTGTGAGTCTTTGCATTAATTTCCATTTACCACAAAAAGAATCTTCTTTGATGGAGGTTGAAGGATTCATTTATCTATGGATATAAAGATAAGTACTTACAGGGCAGTTTAATGCTATGAACATTTATCAGAAGAATTGTAGTAAGTGCTCCCTTAGAGGTTCATGCCCCAATTAACAGTATCATAGATGACTTCTGTATTTGACAATTGGCCTTAAACTCATATAATTCCATTTGTCTGTTGATATCTCTTAATATGCAAGAAGTCAAAGATGGGGATGTGTAAGAGAATTTCTACCTCCTGCTGCTTTGAACATGAAGAACAGTTTATGTAAGACAGAACATGGGAAAGTCCCCAAGAGGAAGACAGCCATTTTCATATGACAACTAATAATGAGACAGAAATTCAGATTTATATGTCAAAAGCTCAGTCCTGCCCACATCTGCACAAACTTAGAAACCTAAGCTGCTAAGGAAGCTGTCAGTTTTATTTCATCCTGGTCACAGGATGACTAGGATGCACCCTTCCATGGCCTCTGCATCAGCTTCTGCTTTCAGGGTCCTGCTGTGTTTGAGTCCCTGTCCTGACTTTCTTCAATGATGAACAATGATGTGGAAGTGTAATCCAAATAAACCCTTCCCTTCCTAAGTTATTGTTCATGGTGCTTCATAGCAGCAATAGAAACCTGGACTAAGACAAGTTGGTTTAGGAATGGAATATGGCTGGGACAGATCTGACCATGTTTGGGGAAGTATTATGGAAGAACTTTGGAACTTTGGGCTAGAAAAGTCATTGAATGCTGAGAGCTTAGTGGGATGTACTGTGGGAGTTTGGAAGACAAGAATGTTGACAGCAATGCTGTAGCTGCAGTTTTCCTGTGTCTATCCAGCTCCTGCAACTGCTCAGACCCAAGTAAAGACACAGAAATTTGTATTACTTATAAACTGTATTGTTGTGACAGGCTTCTTGCTATCTAGTTCTTATATCTTAAATTAACCCATTTATATTAATCTATGAGTTGCCACATGGATTGTGCCTTACTAGTACTTTACATCTTACTTCTCATGGTGGTGGCTGGCAGCATCTCCTGACTCAGCCTTCTACTCCCCAGAATTCTCCTCTCTGCTTATCCCACCTGTACTATACTTCCTGCCTGGCTACTGGCCAACCAGCATTTTATTTAACAATCAATCAGAGCAACATATTCACAGCCTACAGAAAGGCATTCCCAGCACTTTCCCTTTTCTTTTTTTCAAAAAGGAAGGTTTTAACTTTAACATAGTAAAATTACATATAACAAAACAATTATCAAGCAAGAATTATAGTTATAATATCTAGTCTATTTGTATTTGGCAAAATTAAAGAAGATATCTTATTTATCCTATATTTGTGAGTCTAAGGTTTTATATCTAACTTATCTTTTATCATAACTAAGGAAATTATAACTATCTAGTGTTCAACTACATCAGAGACCTCAGAAGGATATAAGATTACCTGAAAAATGGGAAAAGGATGCAAGCAACTTTTGGGAGTCTTGCGAGAGTAGACAGAGACAGCTGGCAGCCTGGACAGTCATCCTTAAACCTGAGAAAGAAGATTCTAAAACAGAGCTAAAAAGAGCTTCTTAGTTGTCTCTCTCAAGTTAGCTGCAGCCTGCAGGCTTGAGGTACTCTATGGCAGGTTCATGGCATGTAGGCTTGACCTACGCCATGTTACACAGAGGTGTCTCCAAGTTGTGTACTATGTTGCCACGCCCATGTCAGTGTCGCCCACATGACAAATGCCTTGGATGAGGTGGTTACGTGGGAAAGGGGGGCTCACGGCCCTCGGGTCTATGCCCCCTGCGACCCCTTATCAATCTGCCCGAATCATGGTGCCAGGCTACACAGAACCACGCAAAATCTGCTTGCAGAGGCTGGCTGGCACTCTGCCCTTTTTCTCTTTGCAGCTGTGACTATTGCTGCTTCCTTGTGTATTGATTTCAGGAAGTTAGCTCTCAATGTTCCTGATGTGCCCCATAAAGAGAATAATGGTTCCTCAGAAGTGGCCTCAATACCCCCACCTATGATTCAAGCTTTTAGGTAAACAGTTAAAGAGGGTCCTAGAAGTTTGGGGGAATTTATGAATGATTTAGAGCAAAAAGAACTTATGATTCAGAGGGATGAAGATTCTAGCGAAGAGAGAATGAAAGTAAAAGTCCAGGAACTCATAAGCAATCCACACGCACAGCCAACAGCAGCTGCAAGGAAGCAGTTACAGAAATTAGCCATTCCTACAAGAATTATCCAGGGACAAATAGAGTTTCTCATCAAGGGTCGGTGGTAGCAACCCCCTAACTTTAATCCTAGATATAATAATTATTTGGAGCCATTGCCCTTTACGGGAGCTTATGATAAACATGGGAACCAATGGGTGAATCATAATAGTATGAAAACAAAATGGCATAAGTTACAGTTCATGGAAAGATTAGCTAGGTCCCAACCCCTCTGGTGCTTTCTCACCCGCAGGCAAAGGTTAGATATTTTCACACAAATGAAACCATGGTTAGAACGATGGTGGGAAGGGTTTAATTTTGATTCAAAACAAAGGTTTAATAATTATGTAGAAGAAAAACTTCAGCTAGGGCCATAATGTTCTCTGTCTGGATGAGGAACCACAAAAGAGGAATAGAGTATGTACTCATGAGATCTGTTCATCATTTTGAGAAAATTGTGTGACTGCATTGATGATTCTATGTCTAACCCCCCACTGGCTGATTGCCATGCTTCCTCAAATGATTGTATAAAATTCACTGCTTGGTCTGAATAAAATTGCAGCAGTTTCACAACATACTCTGGTGTCTGTGTCTGTCTGTCACTCGCCAAATCCCACTTATCCTGAGTACCTTCACCCCGTTCTCCCTCGGTCTGGTGACCCGACTGAGACCCAGTCCGCAGCACTATGCTGCATGGTAGATATAGTTTTTGCTAGTTAAAAAAAAAAAAAGGTTTCTGGCTACTCCCAAGCTGGTGGTAAACGTAGTTCTGCCATGTTGGAAAGCTGAGGTGGATGGGGTCAGCAGCCACAGCTGCTGTTTCAGTCTTAGTAATGTTGCAGTCTAAAGCAAGAGGTTCACAAGAAGACAGATTCAGATGGAATAGTTTACAATGTGTGTAAAAATGTATGCAGGCTTGGAAGAGAGAGAAAAAGAAATATATACAGTTATATAAAAACTAGTTTAAAAAATAAAGTCTTTAAACAGAAAGTAAAAGTAATATAAAAAATAAGCCACGAAAAGATGGATATCACACAGAGAATCTGGATTGTGTTGTCTTTGGGATTTTTAACTGCAGAAAGACATTTGATTGTAAAGGTACATAAGTTAAACCAATATGTATATTTTAAAGGTATCTTGACTTCAAAATTTGGATCTAAGGATATGTTGCTTTGGAAAGGAGGCTCTGCTTTTGTTTCTACAGAAAGCAAGAGGCTATGGATTTGTTCCAGATTAAGATACATCAGGTGTGACCAGCCAAGACCCCCTGAAAGGTCTCCAATGACACCATGGCCCAGATGATCCAACATCCAGAATGGTTTCAAGGCAACTGGCTGAGACAATACAGGCCCACACTGGGTGCCATTTGTAGCTGTTTTTTTCCTGTGTCCACCTAGCTCCTGCAACCGCTTAGATCCAAGTAAACGCACAGAAACTTATATTACTTATAAACTATATGGCCATGGCAGGCTTCTCGCTATCTAGTTCTTATATCTTAAATTAACCTATTTATATTAATCTAAAAGTTGCCACGTGGCTTGTGGCTTACCAGTACTTTACATCTTACTTTCATGGTGGTGGCTGGCAGCGTCTCCTGACTCAGCCTTCCACTCCCCAGAAATCTCCTCTCTGCTCTCCCACCTATGCTATACTTCCTGCCTGGCTACTGGCCAATCAGTGTTTTATTTATCAATCAATCAGAGCATTCACAGCAAACAGAAAGACATCCCCAGCATAATGCAGATGGTGGAGGCCTGGCTTGTGAAATTTTAGAGGGAAATTTAAAGACTCTATCAGGGCTGTTTGCTATTTAGATATAAGATTCTGTCTTTCTGATTGTCTGGGGCTTTGGAATCAGCCACAATTAATAAGAATTACTGAAGCGAAACCTTTGCTTTTGCTGGGGTACTCGATGTTGGTCATTTGGAGCTAATAATTTAGTAACGATGTTTCCTGAGAATCAGCACACAGAAGCTGTGACAGAGTCAACCAAGGTTGTACCACAGGCTGGCAGCTGAATTTGGTAATGTGACTCTTACACTTAGGTGGTACTGATATTGATTTTGAAGGCATGAAGAAGTGATGAAAAGAAGCTGAGGCTCAGCACTTTGAGAGGCCAGAAGAGCCCATGGATGAAGGTGCAATCTCAATGGTAGTTGAAAGCCCAGGATTGAAGGAGTCATGCAGAGAAACTGAGGTTTGGCACCATGAAGAAAGTCTATAAGGGGTATTGATGAAAATGTAGCCAAGTTTCAGCAGAAGACTACAATATTTTAGAAATACCAGTAACATGGGATGACTGTCAAGAACAGCAGCAGTAGTGGAATGGAGCAGAACTTAGCCTAGAAGAATAGCTGTGTGTGCTGCAGAGAGCAGACCTGCAGAAGTGACTCAAGTTCCTTGGAGGAGCCCAGAAGATCATGACTGGATCCCAATTAGATATTGAGTTATTTACACTTTTGGAGTTTGGTTTTGCTTATTTCAGTGTAGCTAGAGTTTTCCTGCCTGGCCCACTGTCAGGACAAATCTTTTTCACCTGCCAGTCCCACAGCTGCTCAGACCCAACCAAGTAAACACAGAGACGTATATTGCTTACAAACTGTATGGCTGTGGCAGGCTTCTTGCTAACTGTTCTTATATCTTAAATTAACCAATTTCTATAAATCTATACCTTTCCACGTGGCTCGTGGCTTACCGGCATCTTCACATGCTGCTTGTCATGGTGGTGGCTGGCAGTCTCTCTGACTCAGCCTTCCACTTCCCAGAATTCTTCTCCTCCTTGTCCCGCCTATACTTCCTCCTGCCTGGCTACTGGCCAATCAGTGTTTTATTTATTGACCAATCATAGCAATACATTTTACATACAGAACATTCCACAGCAGTTCAGGTCATGACTGTGTCCTGGCTCTTCTCTCTTGAGGAAGATATTTAATTTGATTTTCACTAAATTTTACTGTGTTTGAGTTTGTAAAGACTATGGACTTTTAAAGTTATTTATGTTTTTAATGTAAATAAGATGAATAAGAAAGAAAATATATGGCTTAATGGGGATGTGTTTGTGTGTCAAGCTGACAAGGGGTAAATTTGTCTGGCTAGTCTTATGCCAACTTGCCACAAGCTGGTGCTATCTGAAAGGAGGGTACCTCAATTGAGAAAATGCCTCCATAAGATCTAGCTGTAGGTCATTTTCTAGATTAGTGACAGATGGCGGAGCACTTAGTCCACTGGGAGTGGTGACATCCCTGAGCTGATGGTCCTGGGTTCTACAAGAAAGCAGGCTGTGCAAGCCATGGGGAGCAAGTCAGTAAGCAGCACTCCTCCATGGCCTGAGCATCATCTCCTGCTTCCAGGTTTCAGTCCCCTTTGAGTTCCTTTCCTGATTCCTTTCAATGACGGACTATGGTGTAGACATTTGACACAAATAAACCCTTTGCTCTCTAACTTGCTTTTGGTTATGGTGTTTCATCACAGCAAGAGTTACCCTAAGACACAGGAGATCCTATATTTTCTAGCTTCCATGGGCACCTGTGTGCATGTAGTCCACATATATTTATCAATCACAAAATTACATATAAATGCATGCATGTAATATATATGTATATATATATACATACACATGCATATACATGCATATACATGCATATATATACACTGGGTCAAAAAATAATTTCTGGTTAAATTAGTATGATTATTTGTTATGTTTTCACTATGCTATGATGTTTGTTAGAATTGTACTAGAACAATATACCTGTAGAACTAGATAAGTCATTCTTTTAATATATACATTAAACATATGGATTCTATTTACAACGTTACTACTTTGAACAACTTGTACATATATGTATCTTTTACAATATTTATTAAATGTATATATCCCTTTTAATTAATTATTTTCTGTAGTCTAAAACACATATATTATTTTCATCTGAAGAACTGTTATTTCTCATTACTAGTGGAAAAATTAAAAGATGAGAATGCTGGAGTAAATACTATTTAATAAATACTGAGAAATCTGCAAGTTCAGTGATTAGCTCATTACTATTCTGTTTTTAGCATACTATTTCATTTATAGTTGCCCTAGTTTTCAGATTTATTTGCTATGTAGCAAATAAACTGATTTTCACTCTGCTCCAAAGTGAAAGGTGTCAATTTCAAACAACAGTAAAAAACATTAGAAATGTACTTGAAATGTTAATATTAAAGACTGGATCTGAAGAATTATCTAAAAATGGAAGAGCATCACAGGACATTGAGAATAAATCTTGTATCTGATAAAACAATTTAACTTGGAAAATTTCCACAATATGGATTAAAATTTTTAACATTGGGAATTGAATGAGTTCAGAATCTAGATATTTGCAAGTATATATGTTGCTATTGCTCCTTGGTAGCTTTTAAACAAGTCAGTGGAATATACACAAGTGTTAGAGGCAACATATTTATAGACATTTCTCATACTCAAAAGTTATATGGGGAAGGTTATGTCAGTTACATGTACAGAAATTTTTGGTTAAAATTAAATTGCTGAGCTAAGTTTAGTGATGAGAATATTAATCCTGTGACAAGATTTCTACTTAGCATAAAATGATATTATGCAATTATAAAGGTCAACATTAAAACTTGCAGAGTAAATTGACAATATTTTAAATAAGCTAATAAAAATCTGCTGTCATAATTTAAAATTTGTTTTAAGAATAAACCGTCTGTAACCATAAATGACATTTAAAGTGACTGAGAATTCTTCAGGAAAATTACTACTATACATAAATATACTTCCTACCACCTGATTCTAAATTTTTAAATTTTCTTTAAATATTTTCTTAGTGGGAGGCTAAAGTTTCATTAATTGTTTAACAATTACTTTAGGCTATTTGGAAACAGAATTAATGTGTAGTATCTTCAGGAATGATGTCAAGCTTCAGTTATTATTTCAAATATATCACTCCTTAAAATAAAAATGAAAGATAAAAATATACTGAGACATTAGTATCATGTCAATTGATGTGTATTCAAGGGAAAAAAAGGAGATAGCAAAGGCTACAGTAATACAGCCTAAGGATTCTACAGAACTTTTTACCAGAGGATGTATTTGAGCTGAATAAATGAAAATAAATCTCTGAAAAGGCAAAAAAAATATTTAAGATTGCACAAACATAACTCCATCATACAGATTGGAGCTAATAGATATCATGCAGCTATTTCTCCAATGATAAATCCCCAGCTAGATAAAATACAGAGTTGCTGATATTATTACAAGTTTAAGAAGAAAACAGCAAAAACAAAGTTTATTTGGCTAACATATTCAGAGGAATGATTAGGTATAAGTAAAATTATATTTGTAATACATTGATGTTTATTTCAAATGATCATTTTAATCATTGCAAAATTTAAAAAAATGTTTTTTGAATTCTTTAATAAAAACAATCACAAACTAAATGAATTAAGTTTTCTTGCTTGTCAAACCAGAATTTTGAAAAACTTTAGTGGAATGGACATTCATAGATTAAACTTTATAACTGATACTATGATTTTTAAGAATTTCATATTTATGTATATTCAGTCTCTGATGATATATTTATTATTATTCTGCTTTTATTAATGTATATGTAATTGTAGAGTGTCAAAATGTTTGTGCTAACTACAATGGCCCAATACAACAAAAATACCATAAACTTAAAAGCAATGTCAATTTACTTCTCAATTTCCAAGATTGGGAAGTATAACATAAATATTTCTGTAGAAATTCTGCACTCTGATTCATAGATGTGTATTCATGTGTTGGAAGTGACAAAATGGATTTGGGGATAAGGTAACTGTCTTACCTCAGGTTGAAATTATTTCTGGAGAGTTTAGGGAAATTTATCTTGTCTACACTCCTCGTTTTATAGGACACTTATACTCTGGCTCAGGATCATTTTCTTCACTTCCATTGACCCCAACTTCTATGAAATTATATTGATAAGATTTATGGAACCTACAGTAATCTCTACATCATATGACCCCATTTTTGACACATTAATAAATTTTCTTTTGCCATATATAGTAACAGATTCTAGAAATGAACCATATACATGGGAGCCATCACTGTATCCATTACATGCAGAATTTTAGCATTCTGTTCCATTGTTTAGCATAGTTAAAAGCATGAAACTACAATGTCTACATGCTCAAAATAATTGATTAAGCACATACATAATTATTCTTTTTATGTATTTTCTAATTGATCATGTATTAGGTTTTTCTTGTCATGGCATGATACGCTTTAGTACTTCTTTGTACTTGTGGTGGCCTCAGCTAGCTTCATTGTTTACCAGCATAAGAATCTCAGAAAAAAATTATTCTTGACGTAATGACACTCCTACACCATCACCTGTTGTGGTAGCATAATTTAGAGAAGTCTTTCAAGTATTATTGCAGCTTTACTTCACAATTCTTTTTTTTTTCAATTTTTTTGTTATTAGTAGTAGTATTATGAAATTTTCTATTCATCTTACATACTAACCACAGATCCCCCTATTCTCCCCCCCCTCCTCCCCAGCCCTCCCCCTGCAAGCCGCCCCGATTCCTACCTCCTCCAAGTCAAGGTCTCCCTGGCACATTCAGTTGAGGCAGGTCCAAGCCCCTCCCCCTTGCACCAAGGCTGCACAAGGTGTCACACCTTAGGCACTGGGCTCCAAAAAGGTCGCTCATGCACCACCATGGATCCCGATTCCCTTGCCTGGGGGACCCCCAAACAGTTCAAGCTAAACAACTGTCTCGCATATCCAGAGGGCCTAGTCTAGTACCATACCACAGGGGCTCCACAGCTATTGACATCACCAGGTAACAAACGTGTTTGGGGTTGATACAGCTACTACACTGCTAGGGTTCCTTCCTCATGGAAATCTCTAATTCCATAGGAAGCATCTGATGGTTTC
>CABHPP010138230.1:33227-46748 GCA_902168425.1 Peromyscus attwateri | reverse complement strand
AATACATCAAAAAAATTATCCATCACGACCAAGTAGGATTCATCCCAGGGATGCAAGGATGGTTCAACATACGAAAATCTGTCAATGTAATACACCATATAAACAAACTGAAAGAAAAAAACCACATGATCATCTCATTAGATGCTGAAAAAGCCTTTGACAAAATCCAACACCCCTTCATGATAAAAGTCTTAGAGAGATCAGAAATACAAGGAACAATCCTAAACATAATAAAGGCAATTTACAGCAAGCCAACAGCCAACATCAAATTAAACGGAGAGAAACCCAAAGCGATACCACTAAATTCAGGAACAAGACAAGGCTGTCCACTCTCCCCATATTTATTCAATATAGTACTAGAAGTTCTAGCTAGAGCAATAAGACAACAAAAAGAGATCAAAGGGATACAAATTGGAAAGGAAGAAGTCAAACTTTCACTATTTGCAGATGATATGATAGTATACATAAGTGACCCCAAAAATTCAACCAGGGAACTCCTACAGATGATAAACTCCTTCAGTAAAGTATCAGGATACAAGATCAACTCAAAAAAATCAGTAGCCCTCCTATACACAAATGATAAAAGGGCTGAGAAAGAAGTCAGAGAAACATCACCATTTACAATAGCCACAAATAATATAAAATACCTTGGGATAACACTAACTAAACAAGTAAAGGACCTGTTTGATAAGAACTTTAAATCTCTAAAGAAAGAAATTGAAGAGGATATCAGGAAATGGAAGGACATCCCATGCTCATGGATAGGTAGGATTAACATAGTAAAAATGGCAATCCTACCAAAAGCAATCTACAGATTCAATGCAATCCCCATCAAAATACCAACACAATTCTTCACAGACTTGGAAAGAAAAATACTCAACTTCATATGGAAAAACAAAAGACCCAGGATAGCTAAAAAAAATCCTATATGATAAGGCAACCTCTGGAGGCATCACCATCCCTGACCTCAAGCTCTACTATAGAGCTATAGTAATAAAAACAGCTTGGTACTGGTATAAAAACCGACCTACGGACCAATGGAATCGAATTGAAGACCCTGACATTAATCCATGCACATACGAACACCTGATTTTTGACAAAGAAGCCAAAACTATACAATGGAAAAAAGAAAGCCTCTTCAACAAATGGTGCTGGCATAACTGGATATCAATATGTAAAAGATTACAAATAGATCCATATCTGTCACCACGCACAAAACTCAAATCCAAGTGAATCAAAGACCTCAACATAAATCCAGTTACACTAAACTTAATAGAAGAGAAAGTAGGAAGTACTCTTGAACGCATTGGCACAGGAAACCACTTCCTAAATAAAACACCAACAGCACAAACACTGAGCACAACAATTAATAAATGGGACCTCATGAAATTGAGAAGCTTTTGCAAGGCGAAAGACACAATCAATAAGACAAAAAGACAGCCAACAGAATGGGAAAAGATCTTCACCAACCCCACATCTGACAGAGGATTGATCTCCACAGTATATAAAGAACTCAAGAAACTAGACAACAAAATACTAAACAATCCAATTAAAAAATGGGCTAAAGAGCTAAACAGAGAATTCACAAAACAAGAATTACAAATGTCTGAAAGACATCTAAAGAAATGCTCAACATCCTTAATCATCAGAGAAATGCAAATCAAAACGACTCTGAGATACCACCTTACACCTGTCAGAATGGCTACAATCAAAAACACCAATGACAGTCAATGTTGGAGAGGATGTGGAGCAAAGGGAACACTTCTTCACTGTTGGTGGGAATGCGAGCTTGTACAACCACTGTGGAAATCAGAATGGCGGTTTCTCAGAAAACTAGGAATTGAACTACCTCAAGACCCAGCAATACCACTCTTGGGCATATACCCAAAGGATGCTGATTCATACCACAAAGATACATGCTCAGCTATGTTCATAGCAGCACTATTTGTAATAGCCAGAACCTGGAAACAACCTAGATGCCCGTCAACTGAAGAATGGATTAAAAAAATGTGCTACATATACACAATGGAGTACTACTCAGCAGAAAAAAATAATGAAAGCATGAAATTTGCAGGCAAATGGATGGAACTAGAAAATATCATCCTGAGTGAGGTAACCCAATCCCAGAAAGACAATCACGGTATGTACTCACTCATAAGTGGATTCTAGATATAAAATAAAGAACAATCAGACTATTTAAAAAAAAATAGATGGACTAATGGGTAAACTGTGAGACTCACTGTCACACCGCAGCTTCTAGAATGTGTTTCTTCGCATTTTTTTTGTTTGTTTGGTTGGTTGGTTTTTGGTTTTTCTTTTAAATTTTGTTTTGTTTTGGGGGGAGGGGGGATGGTCACAGTGGGACAGGGAGATAAGTGGGATTGGAATGTATGATGTGAAATCCACAAAGAATCAATAAAAGTAAAAAAAAAAAAGAAAAAAAGAAAAAAAAAAAGAACTTTGTAAGCATACTCTGCACTAGACTCCACTAAGTGTAATTACACTAATAGCTTGGCCAGTGAGTTTTTAAAAATAGTTTTAATTCCTTATGAATTAATATATTTCACACAATATATTTTGATTATACTCACTTCCAACTCCTTCTGTATCAATTTTCTGCACCCTAACCTCCCTACCTACCCAACTAAGTTTTCTTGCCCCATCCAGCTCTGCTTCTCTACAATTCTAAGTATACTTAAATCTTTAAAGTAGTATGTGACTCACTGAATTTTATGAGTATACAACTCCAATAGCCCTTTTCTTGATATATTTTATCCATCTATAAGAATTTTGAAGATAAATTAAGGATGCTCATTTTCATTTTAAACAAAATCAGTGATGACTACACCCTGAATTTGGTCTTTACCTATCCATTATATCTCCTTGTACGC
Organism: Peromyscus attwateri; assembly: GCA_902168425.1. Taxonomy (NCBI): domain Eukaryota; kingdom Metazoa; phylum Chordata; class Mammalia; order Rodentia; family Cricetidae; genus Peromyscus; species Peromyscus attwateri. The sequence goes on along the minus strand of CABHPP010138230.1, from coordinate 43,857 downwards.
CTCAAAATTTCTAGAGGCTCTTTTCCTTTTCTTGTAAGCCAGCCAATTGTTTTCTTAGCTAATTCATTTCCTATAATATCTTGTGAAATGTTGCTAATTTCAAACAAAACAACACAAATCACCAGATGGAGTTAAACAAGCATAGAGATGCTTCTCTATGGGTCAAGGCTACGGCCATGGGGAAAGATTGAATTTCACTCCTCTGTGGAGAAAAAGGAAAAGAAATTAGAGATTTTAAATGCTGGAGTGTAAGAATGGAAATTACTGAAAGACACCGGGGAGAGTTGAGTCAATAGGATTAGAACATCTATGTTTGCTAAAGCGTGCTTCATCAAAAAGTTAGGCACCAACCCTCCTCTAGAGATTGAGACATGGGAGCTCTGCCTTTGCTGATGATAGCATTTCAAAGGTATGTTTTCGCTCTTTTCAAAAGACATCCCTGGACTATAAAGGATTTACAATTTAAAGAAGTAGAGAACAAATGTACAATTGCAAGTTTTCTGAAATAAGTGCTTTGAAGGACAAAGAAGGGCAAGTGGTCAGCGAGAAAGCTCTTTAAAGTGCATCTAAACTGAGGGGGACAAGGAGTTCTATCAGTTACTAAACCCCATTAGACGTCTTTCCTAGTCTGCCTTGTTCCAGCATCTTTTACAAAAACCGAAACTCACTGCACATATTACCTGCCTTACAAATCACCATAAGGAAGTGCTTTACAAACTGCTTTGCATCTTTTACACATAATGTGGATGTATTTCAAACATTCACTGACAGTGTGGGCTTTTTCTCCCCCCACCCCAGTCCCAGAAGCAAGTGCCACATATTTTAGGTTGATCTTACAAAAGAATCTCATTTCGAGTGACAATTTTATTATATTTTGCTTCATAGCCTGAAAATATAAATGGCTTGTACATACATTTGTTTATTTCTCACTCATACAAGATGTCATTAGCTATGAATTTCATGTGTCTTAGCTACGTGTGTTGTCTGTTCAGGAACTCAGTTTGAAAGACTGCATGTGTTTAAACCAGGCTATTCTTTTAGCAACAGGTTGGGGGTGAGAGTTGGCAGAATTACAGAAAAAGCAAATTACACTTCTACATATAATGTATTTACCTCACACCTGCCCCAAATTTTGTTGACCAAAGAAAGCCAATGGCCACACCTGACAATGGATTCATGAAACTGCTACCACAGGAAGTCTCCAGAAATCACGTGGCCAATAGGATGGTTTTGGTTAAAAAGGAGGCATAAACAAATTCAAAACAAATTTACTGTCTGTTATAAAAATACATTGTGAGAAGGGACTTGAGAGTCTGGGGACAAGCAGACAAAAACATTGGATTTAAAAATGTTGAGTTGAATCTTAATTTTACCAATACTGATGGCTTTGCAGAATGGCTTGTGTGGAATGCCACGTGATCTTGTAATTGGAAAACATTTGGGAAATCAATTTTTCAGTGAGTAGTTTAATGTTTAAGTTCATTTGAGTGAGGTCTTGGTCAAGTGGCAGTCAGTTGAATGAACTGGAAAAGATCGCGGCATAGTGTTTGGCTCAAGCCAATTCATTTTACTTTACTGCTTCTATCCATGGGCTCATAAATATTCATGACATTTGAGCATGGAAGGGAAATAGGTTCTGCAGAGCAAGTGTTATAAAGAAAGCACTTCCTGTCATAGATATTCAAATCAAAACAGACAAAAGATGTGACTATGTTTTGATTCATGCCAGTTACTTTAGCAGTTAAAAATAAACAAACTGTAAAATTATACTGCACTTAGGGTTAAGAACAAGAGAAAAATACATCATTGTAGAGACAGGTCTAAGTGACTTTCTCCTAAATTTGAACACACAAACTAGGTGAGTTTCTCTGCTGAGGCAGTGTAATTGTAGATGAGTTGGCATCCAAGGAACAAAAGCAATGAGAAAGGGACAAGATTTGGGGAACCTAGCTCTTATTCTATCCTTGGGGGCTAAGCCAGTTTCTAAGAACCAAGGACAGATCAACTAGAGCACCAAAGACCTGGTTTCTGATCAGCAGGTATGATATTAATGTATTAATTGTAATGATTTGGTATGGATTCACTGAAATATTTGAAACTCACCTGATTAGAATTGGAAACAACTATAAACCTAGTCTTTTGGCCTCATGTGATTTCTCCAGTTGCTAAAGTGCATTTCCTACTTTGAGGCTCGTCTCAGCATGGTGGGGCATATATTGAAAGTATTTACACACACATAGGCTATGGGTGATTTTTTTTTTTTTTTTGGTATTTTATACAATTGGCTAAATAGTTATCATTCTGGACTCCATGACTACTCTTTACATTTGGACATCTATATCCTTTTCCTTAGGTTTCTTGGTCATCCAAAGTGTAGACTGAAAATATTGTAAGCTTGTGGTGGAAAAAAGGTCATGTAAGCCTTTGTTTGGGGGATGTAGTCAACTGTTGCTATGCTATCAGTGTCTGCTACAGAATTATGCAATGCTGGGACTATATATTTAAGGGAAGAGGAACCATGACTTGTTTTCCTTTCAGGCCTTGCAATCATTTGCATGCTGACTAACTCTTTTTTTCGGTGAATCCCTAGCGGCGATAATGTATGGCTCTCATGTGTTGGCTGAAAGATTGTTCATTATATAGTGAATATTAGTAACAGGGTATATAAATCTCCTGAAGACCAGAGTAGAGGATAATCACCAATGGAAATACATCACCCCAGAACATACTTTCTTCTGTCATTTCCCAAAATAGTTATAAAAGATTATGTAAGGTTAAGTCAGGAAAACTGGGTGACAACCAGTTGCCAAAAAAAAAAAATGAGATTTGTGCTTAGGGAGATTCCTAAGTCTAATATTCTATCGCTGATGAAGCATGAGGTCTTAAAAATTTAAAGTACCTGGACAGAAATCTTTGTACTATTTTTGATGTATACTTATCAGCTATGACTTTAAATACAGTTTAAAATTCTAACCACTTTATTAGTATCTATTTTATGTTATTGTTACTTCTCATAATTATAATGGGACTATTCCTATATAATATGTGTTTGAAGCTATATAGATGATAGGGATGTAAAAAATAAATATATTTGCACAGAACTGATGCATTACTTCTTATAATTATGATCCATCATGTTGTATCTGCTTCTGTTATAGTAGAATGGCAAAATCTGCAGTTCTTACAATAGCATTTGTAAAGTGCTATTCTGAGTGCAGTTTCCAGGTCTGTGCAGTGTGTGTGTGTGCGTGTGTGTGTGTGTGTGTGTGTGTGTGTGTGTGTGTGTGTACATGCTGTATTCGCTACCAGTACTTGTTAGGAAATCACAGTGTGTGCCAGGGAAGGGAGAGAGATTCAAGGTTCTGTGTCTATCTTAACAAGTCACATCTGTTCTTAATCTCTCATTTTTTTTCTCTAGTCTGTCTCTATTTCTGTTTCTCTCTCTCTCTCTTTCTTCTTATAACTTCCTCTCTGTCACTCTCTTCTCCTTTTCCTTTGTTCTTCTTTCCCTCCCTTCATTACTCTTTCTTCTTAACACACATATACACATAAACACACACACACACACACCAAAAAATAATAATAATGACATGCCATATCCAAAAACAAAAACTAAAGGAATTGTTTTTATACACTTGAAATAATATTGATGACACAAGTACATGAGCATAGTTGAAATTTTCAACCATGAAATAGAGTACGTATCGCCCTAAATAGTTTAGACTAAAATATCTAGAAAGATACAGTTATGATTCTCCAATTTTTTAAATTTTTATTTTTTTACTTCATCTAGCTTCAGTTACAATGGGAAACTATCTGAAAGCTTACAGCTTCCCCACAAACTCTTACAAAGTAACTGATACACTTAGGGTTAATAACAATAAGAACATTGCTATTAATAATTACAGACATTTATTTAGCGCCTCCTGTGCCCCAGACACTTTCAGAGGCTTCTTACTACCTGTGCATTTTATTACCAAGAACCCCACTACGTCCTGAGCTGGCCAGTAAAGAAAAGGAGCTTGGGAAAGCCAGAGGGTACTGCAGTTCATTAGCAGAGCTGTTATTGCAGCCCAGGCATCTGAGGCCCAGCACCCATGTTCTTAACAGCTCTAACCCAGTTCCATGAATGTGCTGATTTTATTCCGGAGTCACTCAACTCCACTTGGCGAAGCTCTCTGAGATCTTTGGAATCTGAGCAGTATCTAAATTTAAGCTCAAGACCTCTCTCACTTCTTCAACCTACTTTGCCCTACTTTGGCTTCCCTCCTGCTAACACTAGACTCTGGAATAGCGGAGGTCACACCTAACAGTTCAAAAAAATATATTATAATTGTATTGTACTTGGTGAGAATCAATCCTTTCTTTCATCCACTTGTTTCATTATTCACCTTGGCGTCTATCAAAATGCTTACAGTACAGATAAAAATCTCCCTTCCCCCCTCTGTGTGTGTGTACTCCTGAATGTGTGTATGTCCACATGCGAGCACATGCATGTGCATATATATATGATTGAGGAGTCCTTAGTTTGCACACATCATTAGAATGCCCAGGCATGCAGAGCATATACAGAGCATTCCTGTCTACTCCTTGCTGAAAGCCTGCACGTTTCTCTGGTAAATGTAGGAAAAATCTTTGATTAGAGGAAGTTTCTCATATATTCTACTAACACATTCTTTCTCCCTTCGTTCCACACTACAGCTAGATTTTTGTTTTTCTATTGCCTTGTCTCTGCCTGTGCTTTATCCTAAGGTGCCATTAGCTAAAAAAAAAAAAAAAGAACAAAAAAACAAAAAAACAAAACAACAACAACAACCACCACAAACAGTCCTCTCTGTTAAAACAAGTCCAGGGAATGTGGAAGAAGACAGTCTCCTGTATCCAAAGCCTTCAAGTGCTTCACACTCAGGAAACACATGTCAAGGTCCTCAGGGGACTTTCCTGAGAAAGCAGAGTTTCAGGTTCTGCTCTTGGCCTTTAAGGAGAGATCTAATAAATACTAACATGCATGATACCAAAACATACAATTACATAACACAATAGTAAACCCAGAGCATGAAGAAGAGAGATAAACCTATTGTTACACTAAATTTCAGTGAAAATAGGCCTGTCAAGTGGATCCTTTGGAAATTTCAACAAGCCTGAATAAACCTATATTGGCTGAATATAAATAAGTGTTGAGTTTTGACATGTATCTGAATGATAATTTATATTAATTGAAGATTCCACTTTAATCAAACATTTCCCCCAAACACAACTACAGATGATGAAATCCAAATATTGGGATTTAGACACAGTTTCTATTGCATTGAAAATTTTGTTCTGATTTTAGACACTGTCTCATGCGATGCAGACTGATCTCAAACTCACTGTGTAGCTAGGGCTGGCTTTGAACGTCTGATTATGCTGTTTCTGTTTACTAAATATTGGGATTAGGTACATATGTTAGCATTCCTAGTTTAAGAAAATATATTTTAATCTGGAAAAGAATGTCTCTAGAAAAGGAAATAATGTGATGCTTATAGCCACAAATACTGAGTGTGGGCTAGACAGACAACAAATACAGAGACGAGGAGGCTACATTTAATTATATGACAACCTTTGACTTAGATAATTTATGGCTTATACAAGTCTCTTTACATTTTAAAAATTGGGCCAGTGTTCATTATAAATATTAATGAGGTCAGAGTGATGCTTCATTTTGCTCATGCTATGTGAACTGATGAAATCCAGACACTTTTATACTGTCACTCCATCCTGTAGTGATAGGTGTTCTGTATTCAGTCAGCCACCTTGTTTCTTGGCTTCCATATATGAGTGAGAGTACTTGTTTGTGTCTGGCTTGATTCACTTAACGTGATGTCCTGCAGTTCTAATGATTTTTACTGTAATTGCTAGAAGTCTATTTTTTGTCATGTCTGATTAATATTCCATTGTGTATATACAACGTATTTTCTTAATCCCCTAGGCTGATTCCATTTCCTAGCCATTATGAGTAGTGCTAAAATAGGCATGAAAATACAGGAATCTCTCAGTATGCTCTTTTTATTGTCTTATGACCTACATGCAGAAGCAGGATTGCTGGAACCTTCATTTATTTTTAACATGAATTATTGTTGTATCAAAGTAGTTAGATAAAAATAGTTATCCAGATTATAAATATTTTTAGAAATGTATGTTGCTGAAAGTCTACCTTTCAAGACATAAAACAATAAAGATGTAGAATGCTTTAATTAGAGCAATATGGCTTTCTTGATATTTGGTTTGGTTTTCCTTTTAAATCCTTATCACTCTAAACTTGGTCAGCTTTTGTGTACTCCAGTCTTCTCAACTTGTGACTAATTTAGACATTGTGTTTCACGTTTGTGTTCTTTATGGGTAACCTAGATGGTGCTCTACATTCTTGAGATGTGATTGGCTTTTCAATGTAAACTTTTATGTTCCTGATTCCTTAACACTTGACTTATTTCATTTACAGTTCTGTGACTACCTGTGAACCAACTTGGAAAATAATAAGTCTGTACAGGCACACCTGATGTTAACCTTAACATCTGAATGCTAGTAAAAACAGAAAGTATTACATATTCATATTCACACATTTCTAGCCTTTTATCAGTCTTATAAAAATATTTATATCATAAAGTTACAAACAGCTTACCATGAACTGGTGCTACATGAATGTGTTGTTCCAGAAAAATTGCTCCCCCCCAACTTAATTTGCATACTTTTTTTTTAACTACAGTGTTGGATGTTTTAATGCTTGTTCATGGACTTTATACTTTCATCTTCCTTGACACTGATAATGACTTGTTGAATAATTTCTCTGCTATTGATTGAACTGTTAAATATAATAGTATTTTTATAGGAATGTGTTTTACCTAAGTACTCACATAATTTTATAATCTATTTTCTGACCAGGAGGCAAAACAAGGAAGCATTTCAAAGATTTGAATGTTGCCCAGATAATAAAAAGATTTAAAGACTTATCTCTAGGTGAGCTTTCATTATATCACAGAAGTTACAGAAACAGTTTTTCAGAGTTCTACCTATGCCCTGTAGACTCAGAATCCTGCACTGGAAAATGGAAGATGATACCATGAAGGCTAGCTAGCTTTGCTTCATTGCCAGGGATGTCACCACCCATGGCTTTATGAGTGTGCTGGTTAGTTTCTGTGAACTTGACATAAATTAGTGCCACCCAGGAAGAAGCTCTACTGAAGAACTGCTTAGATCAGAATGGCTTATGGGACGTTTTCTTGATTAAAGACTAATGTAGGAGGACCCAGCCCACTACATGCAGTGTTACCCCTGGACTGTAAGAAGGGTTGCTGAGGAGGTGTTGTAATTGTGAGGAGTGGAGGGAGAGGAAACTGTAGTCAAGATGTAAATGTATGAGAGAAGAATAAATATAAAAACATAGTAAAAACTCGGGAGGAGTGACTTGCCAGGAGAGGTAGGCAAATTAACTGTTCTATGAAAAATTTAAAAAGAAAGAAAGAAAGAGAAAGAGACAGAAAGAAAAGAAAGAGAGAAAGAAGGAAGGAAGGGAAAAGAAAAGAAGGAAAGTAAAAGAAAGAGAAAGAAAGAAGGAAGGAATTAAAGAAGGAAGAAAGGAAAGGTGATAGAGAAGAAGCATGAGGAAGAAGACAGTAAGCAAAGCTTCTTCATGGTTTTGCCACAGTTCCTGCCCTCAGGTGTTTGTACCTTGAGTTCCTGCCTTGGCTTCAGCGGATGATGGACTGTATAACCTATAACTACAAACAACTTACTCTTCCAGTAGGTTTTGGCCATGGGATCTACCACAGCACTAGAAAGTGAGCTTGGACAGGAAGTGAGAGCTGATTCTCCTCTGATGTTTGAGGTGGCTTCTTGAAGACTGATCTGTCAATTTATAGTCAGACCCAAACAAATTTGTGACGTATCTTCATATATCTCACATGGCATGCTGATGGAAACAAGATTTATTTAATGTCTTCAGGCTAACCTGAAATTCTGTTTTACAGGATGACTTTAGATTTTTAACTGGAATTGATATAAATTGAAAACATTCTCGGTGAACAAACCAAATTCATTAACATGAAATTGTAGAACTGTCATTTTGAAAGATAAAAACACCAAAAAGGAAAAAGAGATAAAAGAAGAGAAAAAAAGATAAAAAACATTAAAAATTTTATTAAATATCATCTATTAGCCAAGAAACTGAGTAATTCTTAACACACTGAAGTGTGTGTTTGTGTGTGTGTTTGTGTGTGTTTGTGTGTGTGTGTGTGTGTGTGTGTGTGTGTGTGTTTCTATGTCTTTCCTAGAAAGTCTTCTGTATGCCATTGCCTCCTCTTCTGATAATGGTGTGCGCTATACCTCAGCCTTCCTTCTCACTAATGTTATGCACTGTAGTCGCTGTAAATATATTACCACTGTAAGATTTTGAGCTCTTTAGGACAATATTGGGTCACATCTCCTGGTCAACTTCCTCTTTCCAGGGTAGCTGAATTGCAGCTAGACATGGTATAATTTGCTGATGGAATTTGATCAAATGATTAGGTGAAAACTAATTATAATTTAGTAATAATGGAGAGAAAACAATAAGTTAACACAGACTGAGGAAATCTCATTGTACGGCACAGAAAATTCTAACTCCTTGGTTGAAACAACACAACAGAGTAAACACACTGTGCACATTTTTTTTATTGATCTCTACAGCTCCACTATTTGAAGACTGGAACCAAAGAGAACCAAATGTTAAAAATAAATCAATATTAAAAGTATTTTTGAACCCACATGGCTATTATAATTTCATGGGAATGTGTGCAGTGAGTACAAAATCTTAAAGTCCTAGATGAGATTAATTTGTAGCAGAAGTTTTCGGTAGAGAAACTGCCCTTTGGGAGCAGTACTGAGTTTTTTTAGACAAGGTGCAACCAAAGCCCTGAGAGTAGTTAGAGAAAGAATGGATGGTGTCCCAGCAAGGGATTAGGGACAAGCTTTATAATGGAATGGTTGTTATTTAACATCTCTGGGCCTTGGTGCCTTGTCTGCAAAATGAGGATGCTAATGGCATCATTCTCAATGTCCTGGCTGTTAAATGAGCTGATAAGCATAAAGCTTTTAAAAGAGCCCTTGACACATAGTATGTGCTCAACCAAAGTTAAATGACATCATTATTACTACTGCTAATAGTATTATTCAAGAGGGACCATGGTAAGGACAGTAGGACTTTTCAAGTTTAGAGAGACCTGTGGAAAGTAAAATTTGCATGAAACCATGAACATTTCAAGAAGCAAGGAAGAACGTAGTATAAGCATTAACTGGGGAAGTAGATTTAAAAGTGGTTGACAAAAGTATTTTATTAAAATCAAAGATACTTAGCAATTTTGATCAAAACCCTAAATTTCCTGTTTTCCTGTCTTTCTCTAGTTTCACTGTGCATAGCCGTCTTTGGGATATTTGGCCAGATTCTGAATCAAGAAATCCTTGGTGGGGCCAGAGATTATGCACTTAGAGCCTAATGGCTTATAATGCTAAAGTAGGAAATTTTAGTGTGAATCTAATCCTTTCAGCAAATTCCAAGAGATAGACACATGTAATCCAATTTTAAATCTATGTTTCAAAAAAAAATGTGTCTTCCTTTACATAACTAGCCAGAAGGACAGAATGTCAAGTCAATTATATCACACTTTGCATTTTTTCATTTCATTGCCTATATTGTCCCTTATTCTTTTATGAAATGCTTTAATTAAGTCACTATTCACATACTATTCCAGGATTTCTTTCTTTTACTTTATTAAGAATTTTTTTATTCATTTTACATACAAAGCACAGATCTCCTTCTCTTCCCTCCTCCTGCTCCCTCCCACCCCTGCTTCCTCCTAACTCACCCCCTATTCCCTCCTCCAAAATGGTAAGGCCTCCCATGGGGAGTCAGCAAAGCCTGGTATATTCAGTTGAGGCAGATCTAGGCCATCCCCCTGCATCAAGGCTGTGCAAGGTGTCCCACCATAGGTAATGGGCTCCAAAGCCAGCTCATGTACCAGGGATAGATTCTGATCCCACTGCCAGGGGTCTGTTGAGCAGAACAAGCTACACAACCATCTCGCTTATGCAGAGGGCCTAGTCCAGTTCCATGCAGGCTCCACAGCTCTTGGTCTAAGGTTCATGAGTTCCCGCTAGCTTGGTTTGGTTGTCTCTGTAGGTTTTCCCATCATGATCTTGATGCCCCTTGCTCATAGACTCCCTCCTCCCTCTCTTTGACTGGACTCCTGGAACTCAGCCTGGTGCTTGGCTGTGGATCTCTGCATCTGCTTCCCTCAGTTACTGGTTGAAGGCTCTATGATGACAGTTAGGGTATTCAGCTCAGGCACCTTCTCCACTATTGCTAGTAGTTTAAGCTGGGGTCATCTTTGTGGATTCCTGGGAATTTCCCTAGCATCAGATTTCTCCCTATCACCATGATGTCAAACATGGTATGTACTCACTCATAAGTGGATACTAGATGTAAAGCAAAGGATAACCAGACTACAACCCCATAGCTCCACAGAAGCTAGCTAAGAAGGAGGACCCTAAGAGGGATGCATGGATTTCCCTAGGAAGGAGAAATAGATGAGATCTCATGAATAAACTGGGGGTGAGGGGG
>CABHPP010138230.1:0-33127 GCA_902168425.1 Peromyscus attwateri | reverse complement strand
GCCTGGCTCTGCCTCCTGAGTGCTGGGATTAAAGGTGTGCACCACCACCGCCTGGAGAGACCAGTATTTCTTAAGGATAGAAGCTGTAGGCTAGAAAGGTCACTCTATGGTTAAGAGCACTTGCTGTTCTTCCAGAGACCCCATGATCACTTCTCAGCACCCATTCTAGACAGCCCACATTTTCCTGTAATTCCATTTCAAAGACATTAGCAACCTCTTCTTTGTTTAGCAACTGAATTTATTTGCACGTGCTCACACGCACGCATGTGTACACACACACACACACACACACACACACATGCACACTTAAAATAATTGTAATAAATCTTAAAAGAATAGAAATTTATTTATTCAACTAAGTCAACAGGAAATATCCTAGTCTTTCAAGTGATTATCCTAATTATTCCTGTTTACTTCTGTGATCCTTTTAAGTAAACCAATACCATGAAATAGCATCAAATAAAGACCACCAAATATCTCAGACATAGCAGGATAGAAATAAGCATTAAGTCTTCCTCAGCTATCTAAAATGTTTTATATTATGTTGTTTTCTCCAAATAAAGACATTTTTAAACTCAGATATTTAACTAGTTTTACTTAATGAGAATAATGTCTATTCAGACACATTATTTTGGGGGGCTCAGTACTATTTTCAATATCCCTTACATTGCACGTTAATGACACATTTTTGTATGTGAACCATGAGTAAAATCAAAACTCACATATGACAAAATGCAAACTGAGGGCTTCTCTTGCAGAATAATGCTGAGAAAATGTGTCTCTAGTTCCTCTTAACTACTCCCTGGTTTTGGATTCTTCCTGAGTTAATCTTATCATGTCTCAATATTCACTTTTTATAATAGTATCAGTACTGAGTAGCCTCTCTGGGGCCCTATCTCCAAAGAAAAGTGACTCTCCCTCAACTAGCAGATCAATTGCCAATAGCTCTCCAGCTAAGGGTAGGACCCCATCAGTTCCTCGGTCATCCATTCTGGTGGTTTTGGCTGGCTTGATCTTGTGCAGGTTTTGTAAGTGCAGTCATGGCCCCTGTGAGTTCATGTGTGCAATGACACTTTCCTGTCCTGAAGGGACTGTTCACTCTAGGCATCCACTAACTACCTCCGATGCTTACCATCTTTCTGCTCCCTCTTTTGAGATTACCCTTGAGCCTTGTGGGTAGGAGGTGTGATATGAATGTCCCATTTAGAGCTGAGTACTCCACATCTCTTATTTTCTACCTGTTGACCAGTTGTGGGTCTTTATGTTATTCTCCATCTATTGCAAAAACAACCTTTTCTGCTGAGAGCTGACAGACGTACTAATCATGAGCCAGTAGGTAGCTCTAGACGCACTCAGACACTGGCAGCACTAAGAGGGCACGGCAGGCTTATAAGAAATGGCACACGAAGATGGGAGGGGAAAGTGGTGGGGCTATGGCAAGAATTGGGGTAGGGCAATAGAAGGTAGATTTAATCAAATCAAATATATCGTGTGTGTGTGTGTGTGTGTGTGTGTGTATGTGTGCGTGCGTGTGTGTGTGTGTGTGTGTGTGTGTGTGTGTGTGTGTGTGAAATTTACTGTGGAGAAGAACAGTAGAACAATAGGAAAAGAATAAGTTAATCCAATTAATTAAAACTATTGGCTCTGCTGATGTAGTCTTTGGTATCCAATTCTCTTCTCATTCCTATCTTTTTCTTTGACCAGTTTTTCACTATTTCTTACTCTCTGGGGAAAACATTAGACTATACAGAATACTATTTCTTTGTTTGGTTTGGCTTTTGGTTTTAGGAATGAAGCATTAGTTTGTACATGTTAAATCCATATTCTACTACCAAGTTACCACCCAGTCCCAATATTTCCTTTTTTAAAAAAAAAGTATTCATATTTATTCTTTTATATCATGCATACAAACAATAAAATATGATCATATCCAATCATCTCCATCACCCCCTCTAACACTTCCAGATTCCCTAATACACCTTCCTCCCAAAATGTTTATTTTCACTAACCCACCAAATTTACTTAGTGATACCCATATGTGCACAGGTGTGAGGCCATCCACTGAAACACTGGAAACTACCAATTCTAGCCTAAGTTTTATTTTTCTGATGTTATACTGATTGAATTATTTCACATTTTACATTGAGAATAATAAAACTCTATTTTAAATTATTTCCAAAATGACTTTTATTCAGTGAAAGCGCTTTCTCAAATTTAACTTTAAAGAGTGGAAAATAAATAAGCATCTATAGATTTTAAGCTCCATTGTATTTAAACAAAATGTTGAAAGAATTAGTAGATTAAATGGTTAGAAGATCAAGTGATCCTGTCAATAAATTATTATCAATGTTTGCCTTGCTTGCTATCATCTGGTGTTTTACAAAATCTTCCAATTTTTGTCTATTACACTGTTGGATTACTTCAGGCAGCTTTTTTCCTTGCCAAAAAAAGCCTGTTAACATGATGTGTGTTTCTCTTGAATTTGTTGAGTACTCTTTCTGGTTTAATATTTTACCATATGATTTACTTGACTCATTACTGAAGTGATCCATGCTGACAATGCACCTTCAAATATATTTACTGTGTTAAATGATATTTAACACTTAATTAATAGTGCATATTTGTTTCTCATTATATCCTCTTGGTAGCTAGTGGCTGTGACTAATGATGCATCAAGAATATTTTTTAAGCCACTGTTGCTGCTTTCCTAATACCAGCAGGCTAATAACCCAAGTAACATTATTTTCTTGTTCATTTCTTAAAAAATATTTCTGCGATTGTACTGATTCCATAGGGATGCTGTGGTAACATATCACAGGTTGGGCCACTTACACATTTTAATTTTATTTTCTGATAGTTTTAAAGTTACAGAAGTTCAAAATCAATGTGTTGTGGGGTTTGCTTTCTTCCAAGTTCTACTCTGCGGCTGACTGGTGGGCATCATAATGCTGGCTCCTAAGGTGGACCTAGAGATGTATGTGTTTATGTTCTAAGCCTCAATACAAGGACATAAATCGTATTGAGTTAGAACTCACCAATCTAATCTGTTTCAGTTAGACAGCACTAATGTATGCTGTCACACTTTGATCAGAACACTGTTTTTGTTTTTTTGTATGTCATCTATTATTCTTTTATTGGTTGTTTTTCTTCTTTTTTTTTTTTAGTTTTTTATGAAAGACTTTAAAGTATCATACACACAGGACTTCCTTCTCTTTAAGGTGAGATGTTATTTTAACCAATGTGTCAATATGTGTCTCGGTGTAATAAAGTATGTATTTATTGCTATTATAATTTTCACTATTGCTTCTATTATACCTTAAAGGTTGTAATTCTTGAACACATGGACCAATGAATAGGAAGATGTAATTTTTTAGTTCATATTTTTCTTATAGAATATATTGGTTAACTATGGATATTTTATTTTTGCCAAAGAGAGAAGTGACCACCTCAATCTAGGGTCCTTGAGTTTTTATTTATCCACATATCCACATCCCTTCACCGTGCCATCCTGCTAAATCCAGAGCCTAGAAGTGTGTGATTCACTGTTTTTATTTCTGTTGTTTAAAGTACCATTAACTAAGTGAACCAGAGTAAACTAACATTTTTAGTCAATATTTTCTTTTGCCCAACTAAATAAGTTAACATAAACTCATTAATAGATGATTATCTCTTGTGAGTTTTTGATCTGTTATTCAAGCAATTTTAGTAATGCTCATAACTTTTATTAAAATTACTAGAAATTTCAACTTAATGAATACATTGAGCAAAGTGGTTATTTGGACAGAAATAAGTGTCTTCCTGTTTTTCTGAAGTTTGTTCTAATTCCAACTTTAAAACAATGTATTAATAAAGACAAAGAAAAGATGTTTCAGATAGTTTCCACGTGGTTAAAGTTAAGTGAGTTATAATTCACTATTCATTGTATATCTCTAATTAATGTCTCTCCTAGGCATCAGTATAACATAATTAATGAAATAACTTTGGGGAATCAAAAGAATTGTTAACCCCACATTCTATGTGTTATTCATAGTTCAGAAGAAGGGTCTTGAAAATATTTCTATCACAATTTTCCTCTTTTTCTCCGTTAGGATATTTGTCCGTTAGTAACTCAGGCTTAACAAGTAGAAGGCTCTGAAGCTGGAATCTAGGACACTATGTTTGCTTGATAGTACTATGTTTTTTAATTAAATGTACCAATCACACTAGAGGAAAGGAAAATAGTTTCTTGCTAGTAACTACTATAAAGTAAATCTTTTTTTTGAATTTATTTTATTTTATTTTACAATATAATTCAACTTTACACATCAGCCATAGATTCCCCCGTTCTCCCCCCTCCCCCTCGCCCCCCTCCCCCCAGCCCACCCCCCATTTCCATCTGTATTGCATTGATTTTCCACAGATCTCAGCTGTGGGGAACTACTTTAGCAGATATATTTCTTATTACTTCTTATATACTTCTTATATTCATTCCATCTTCTTAATTCTTATTTAAACTTACATTTACAACTAGTAAAAGTAAATCTTTAAAATAAAAAAAGAAACAGAAGCCAAAGATCAAAGTTAAATGTAACCCTGTCTGTTTATTTATCTATGCATCTATGTATGTATCTATCTATCATCTATCTAAACTATCATGTTTCTATTTATATGGAAAAGATTATAGACACACAATTACAGTAGTTATCAGAAGTCATTGAAAGCATCAAGAATGATAAACCAAAATTGGAAAAAATATAGAAATGGAATAAAGCAAAGTTAAAATAGCAAAGCATAGAAACAGTAGAGAGTAAAGATAGTTTTCAAAGAACATTTAAGATTTCATATTAACATCTAAGGTAATTCTGTATGTGCATAAAAACACTATAGCCTGGGAGGACAATTTGTGTAATGGCAAGTTGAGATCCATTCTTCTAGGCACTCCAGAGGTATGATACTGTTATAAGCTATGTCATGTTTAACAGAAACCTAATCAATAGCCTCTTTCTGCTTAAGAGCTACACTTTAATTTTAGTACAAGGCAAATTAGGCAATTCTAGTCTTGAATCTGTCCATTGGGATCCTTGATCCATATAGCCATGAATCCCTCCAGTTAGAATATAAGGCTTATATTTTAATAAGCTCCTAAGAAGAAAAGTAGTAGTAGTCCAAGAACATTAAAGAGGGAAAGAGACACAGTTGACTTTAGATTTAATTTATAGGACAACAAGCTGTTAGAGCACAACACAAAGGTGCTTGAGCCCACAGATCTCCAGAGAAACCAGCAATGTTAAGCAAGCATGATTGTCTTTCCAATGGAAAAGGTGAGAAACCTGCTTTTCCAGAAAGCTAGAAACTGAAAGTGGTTAATATCCTGGTGATTTGTGAATTTTTTGGGTCAGGCTATATCAAGCTCCCAAAACCAGGACCGGAGGTGGCTAGTAATCCAAATGACTCTTACAGTCTGGGGCTCCTCAAGCTCCCACAACTAGACCCAGAGGTACCTAACAGTCTAAATGACTCTTACATCATCTATACAGTTAGAAGCTCCCTGAGGCTCCCACGACCAGGGACAGAGGTGGCTTATAGCCCAAATGACCTCTGTGCTTTCTGTATGACCAAGACCAGGCCAGATCTTTCCTTAAGCCCTTAAATTAATACAGGTAACCTATCTCTAGAACCCATGTCCTTGGAAGAATGACATATACCCTGAGTTGAGTTTCAATGTAATTATTCCTTGTGCACTGGAGATTGTATTTATACCAGGAAACTTTTTTCCCCCCAAACCGCACTGTTTTAAATATGCTGACAATGAAGTGCTTGGCATCAGATTCTTTAGAAGTATTGATCCAGATTGATGAAGTCAATCTGAACCGAGGTTTCATTCTCACCTCTTCATGGTTTGTTTTCCTCCTTGACACCTGCGGAACCCCCCTCCCCCCTCCCCCCATTAGTTCAACAAGGAACAGATAATAATTTTTGTAAAAATTTGGAATTAATAAATTCTGCAAATATTAAATAATTGAAATCTGTATATGTTATGCTACAGCATATAGTCTTTGAATTGATATAAAGATAAAATATTAATAATTTATTAACATATACATTCATCAAAGAATATTTATTTGATTCCTCCCACATTGCAAGTCCTAGAGTGGGAATTTGAGTGGTTGTCAAAATGCTTGAAGTGACCTAGAAGAACGTAATTTAATATTCCCTTGATCCAGAAACCCACATAAAATCATATATATTAAGATGTGGAAATCTTTATGTTAACTTTAAGAATACTTGTGAAATGACGCACATCTGCAAGGCTATGTACACTGGAAAACCCCTGCGTATCTGAACTATGTCACTTACACGGCCATGCATGTTATTCCAGGAGGATGATGGTGTAGTTAGTAGGTTTTCCTGGGACAAACAGTGGGGCTAGACACAGAATACTCGGCCTAAAAGAAATGCTGAACTTATGTTGCACACGTTTAAAAATTCAGAGAGAAACGTAGAACTTAGATACTCTAGTCTTTGAACGTATCGAAGTGTACAATATCCAAAGCACACTACTATATTGATAGAATTCTGGTTAGATTAATCCATACTGGAATACTTCCTGCCAGGTAGGGTGTAACTTCTCTAAAAAGGAGCAAATGATTCCTTAGCAAGAAGGATAGACTGCAAAAAAGAGAAAGATATCCTGAAGAACCAAAGAATCAAAATACCTCTGGACTGGAGATAAATTCAGTACAATATACACACAATTACAGGTAAAAGACACAGACAGACAAATAACTTGTCCCCACCTTCCAGTAACCTATTAGAGAGTGGGATTCAAATAATGAACAAATAAAATATTACAAATCACTTTGGGATAGTCAAAATATCAAAAAATAAGGACACACTGAATGGGGATAGAACATGTAGCCTACCTCGATTATGTAGTTAAGACTTAAAGAAAACAATGATTAACTTGACACATGATTTGAATTTAAAATATCTAAAAGAGTATCTATGAAATATCTGAAGAATAAATAAAACAAATGAAGACCTGGAAAGGAAAATATAGATAAGAAGACTTTGATTAGGAAACAAAATTGTAGTATTTAATGGATAGCAAAAAATTCCAGTGCTGTTGTGCCTTGCTGGGTAAGTGATACCTGGCAGTGGATGAATTCACTATGAAGCAGAAGCCAGATAGGGTAGAACTTTACAGACTATGCAGGGGACTATTCTAAATTTGCAGGAAAATCTCCAGACAGTCGTGCATGTGAATTTAGTGTGATAAGTGTTGTGAAATATCTTCCATGGCTCACTTTTTGGACACGTTGTCCTCAGCTGGTAGCAGTGGTTGGGAAAAGTTGTGGAACCTGTAGGAGGTAGAGTCTAAATACAGAGAGTGGGCAAGTGGGAGCAAGCCTTGGGTTTTTATAGCCCAGCCCTGCTTCCTGTTCTCTGCTTCATGAGTGTGGGTGGAATGTGACCAGCCACTTCCTGATTCGGCCTCAGCAGCCGAATCTCTCCTAGCTGTCATGTCTTTTCTGCTATGATGGGCTGAATCCCTCTGAAGCTGTAAGCCAAATAAGCGTATTCTGCCTTAAGGGGCTCTGTCAGGATAGTGTACCACAACAATTAGAAAGGAATTAATAAGACCTTTCTTATTAATTAAGGATACATAGAAGCAGATAGCAAAGAGAGAGACTAGTTAAGAAGCTGTATCAGACTAATTGATGCTGGTCATTTGGTTAAGGCTGATTTAGGTGGAGGAAGTGAGAAGCAGTTGAGGGTGATATGATCTATTCACTGGCTGGGTAAAAGATAAAGCAAGGAATTAAGGATGACTTACAAAGTTTTTGATTTGCCACAGAACTATATGAATGCCACTTATATTACAGAGGTGAGAGATCCCTGGGCATAATCTCACATGTTTGAATTTTATAATTTAATCACAACCAGAAGCTTAGAAAGTTATGCCACCATAAAAATGGATACTGCCAGGCTGTGGTGGAACATGCCTTTCATCCTAGTACTCGGGAGGCAGAGGCAGGAGGATCTATGAATTAAAAACCAGCCTGGTCTACAAAGTGAGTATCAGGACAGCCAGGACTGTTACACAGATAAATCTTATCTCAAAAAAAAAAACCAAGAAAAGGGGGGTGGTCACAAAAAATTGAGGTGTTTTTTTTTTTTTTTTTTTTTTTTTTTTTTCTAAAAGCAAGCGTGGAACACTCAGTCACTGGGTACCTACCCGTGGCCACCACAGAGGGTTGTGATAAGATCTTTTCATAGAGACATTTCACTTCACTCATTTTTAGTGAGCTAGCATTCACAAATCCAAATGTACTTATGGGCTGGCAGAAGAGAAACTTCAACACAGTGGTAAGTAAATTACAGAGCACACATCGTAATGAAAGATAACAATTGCATGGCCTTGATAAGTTATTAAGGTGAGATGTGGGTGTGATATGCTTAGCTTTTTGCTTTTGTACTAGAACTCCAAATCCAAGTCTCATGTTAGCCCTCCAAGTTATCTGCAGATATATAAACCAGATCCTTTGTAATATAGAGGGTGGACAAAAAAGGATCTATAGTTTGAATTATATACAAATCAGCTGTGCTCTATAGACATTTCTATACATTGAGTTATGGTATAGGCTTCAACAATGATGATTCCAAAGTGCTATGGGAACTTCTGAGACAAAAGAATCATAGTGAAGAATTTTGTTTCCTTTTAATGTTGTACAAGTATATATGGTACTACAGAAGAAAAAAGTATTGATGGAAAGGAGAGAGTGTATGAATGCCTTGTCCAGTCCTACTGCCTTAAACACTCTATCAAGACAGCAGAGCAAAGCTTGAGAATCTAGCTTTCTTGCTTCCTGGAACAGAATTCATCCCAGCTCAGCCTGCCTCTTTATAAAGTCAGACAGTAGAGGTCTGAAGCTGACAGGGAAATTGCCCCAGTCCACTGGGCTGGTGATGCACAAATAATAGATAATGTTTTAAACACTCCTGTCAATTTCCACAGTGATAATGCCAGGGAAGAAGAAGAGTTTCTGGAGACTGTGAAAATAACTCTGTTGAAGGTGATTTCACAGCCTTCAAGTCAATAATTAATTCTGCCAACAGGTAGTCTTGTTATCCTTCTCTGAAGGTCATGCTGTTGCTCATCTTTTATTAAGATTTTATGAAAAAGAAACAAATGACCCTGGAATCAGCTCACATCAAGGATTTTCTGGTTATAGCTAGCATTTGGAACGTGCTGTTTCCCACTACTTCTGTGTCTGTAGAAACATCTAAATATTGGAAATTCTCAATCATTATTTTTAATATCAATTTTACAGTTACCTATTTTGATAAGTCATATGTATTTTTACTGAGTTTACTCAAGCTGGGTAGGCTGCAATAGACAATAGAAATATTTTCCAGCTGGATGGTTTTAAGTAAATAATAAATAAATAAATAAATAAATAAATAAATAAATAGCTGACTAAGCACTTATAGGATCCAATTATTTTTTTAATGATATCCATTCAGAATTATATTTTTAAGAATATTATAGTTACGCTTATTAGTGACTTTTCTATTTGATTAACCTGTTTGTTCTTATTGATGGATCACTTGCTTCATGTCTTTTTTTGAACACAGTAAGTTTTGTCTTAAAAAATATTCATGGCAGGATCCAATGAGATGACTCAGAAAGTATTTGTAACTCTCAATTCCATGTAAAGGTAAGGGGAGAAAACTAACTCCACAAAGTTGTCCTCTGACTGTCACATTGCTCTGTGATGCAAATAAATCATTTAAAACTATCCTGTTGTTTCAGAGATACAAATGGTAAATACTTAGTATTTTAGTAGATACTCAGTGTTTAGACTGAACTGTGCCTCTTCCTGAATCCCAACTCAAGGCAGATATTCTTTCTGTTTTCCAGTTTGGTTGGTGATTTTGTTAATGTCTTTTGGTTAATATACTTGCAGTCTTCATCTGTGTAATAATCTGAGCTTCATTCTCTTATATTTTTCCTTCAGGGATCTCCCATTTGCGTTCCACCTGAGCCTTTCTAGGCAGATAGACGCTGTCTAGTCATTCTGTGTCTTTTAAGTTCTCCAGGGAAGATGAGTCCACTAGCGCTCTTGATAACCAGCCCCAGTGTTTAATGAAACATACACATCAGTGTCGACGATATTTGCAATTATACAGCACATTTCTTCTGAGAAGCTTTGGGCACTTTCAAATAGTGTTTCAATCCCCAAGCTCTTTCTAGAAGTAGGTGGTAAGCTTCATTATGCTCCTGGAGGGTACACACAATGTCTTTATACATACAACATTCAGTGACCAGGACGAGGAGAAGGCTTTAGAAATGTTTAATAATCAGAACAGTAATTTTACAGACGGGTGGATTTAACTCCTCTCCCAGTACCCAATATAAGGAAAAATTGAGAGTCTCTGACTTACATAGACTGTGGGTAATGCTCTTCCATAATCCTCTGCTACACTTTTATAGTTTGTTCAAAAACCAGACTTCCCCCACGTGAACAGTCCCATCCAGTTACCCTCCACCTATCTATGTCTGTCAGGATGCAGTCAGTTCTGACTTGCAGAGACAAATAAGCTGCAAGTAAAGGAAAATGTTGTCCCTGTTCTCAGGGACCTTTAGGCTGTGTCCTTCCTGATTGCTTTGGAAAGACTCAATTTATATTGTGTTAAATATTGGGCAGGCCTTCTCTAACCAGGCTTGTGAGTGAAGCTTGAAAACTTTGGTTAGTTAAAATATCCCTGATGTGTATTCTCATGTTATTTGGGTCTTACTCTGTTTGTATAGCACTCTCAAATATACACACTTGGATTCTTTGTGATCTTGGATCATAGAATGTGTCTGAACTTTAGCAAAGAAGTTTTGAGAGCATAGCAATTTGACCAGAGTCAATAGAAAAAATATTGGGAACAGCTGGTATAGGTAATATGCTTGATTATTTATATTGACGCTTTGACCCAGTTCTTGAATAGGAATCAAAGTGGGCACCTGCATTCATTAATATGGTAGACTTTAACATCTCCTTAAAGACTGAATTTTGTGGCACTATCAATGTCAGTAGCCTGGAATACTTGTTTTGCTTAAAATAATCTACTCATCTAACATAGCCATTTGTGGGGCTCCAATGACTCAAATCATGTCATTTTTCAAACAAGCTACTGGCTGATTTTACCTATAAATGTTGTATTTTCAAAAGAAAATGTTCTTATCAGCTTCTGAATAGGTTTGAATTTGAGATGTTCACATTTGCTTGATTTTCCTCTGATGTTTGGAAATTGAGGATTAAATCTCACTAGATTGTAGGAGATGTGAATATATTTACATAGAATAAAATATAGTAGGAAAGAAAAAGGAGAGAGAATGTGTGTTGTGTATGCAAAAAATGATGCACAAACATGACTGACCAGTCTAATAGGTTGAGTCATGAGATCCTCAGGTACAAACGGTCCTACTTTCATTATCTATGGAGCAGATATTCTACAGGTCTCTTGTATCCTTCTATTACTGAGTGGAAAATATTATTTCATCCAGACCTGAAGTCCCATACTTACTACAAAGCACCAGCAATTCTTATAGAGAAGCAAGAGAGTGTCTCTGAGAGAGGGAAAATGTTCATGACTTTCACTCAACTGGCAGAAATGTGGATGGATTGTTCTTGGGAGAGTTTCCTTAGTGCCTGGTGTACTGGGAGACTGTTGGTGATGACTCTAAAATGTCAGGAATAATGCTGAAGAAAGAGCAGTGCAAATAGCAACAACATCAGGTTGACATTCTTAGAATGAGAATTATGTTAAAGCATACAGTTGCAGTTAGCAGTAAGATCTACACTTAAGATTGACGCTAACCTGAGCATATTTACTAATGTGTTACTATTAGTGTATAGGTAAACAACTCTTCATTATCATACAATAGGTCAGCTGTACAAAATTTCCATGTAAGAAAATGTATCATCCTGGCTTTATTATTATATTCTAGGTTGAAAATAGTGTGTAAGTATATCCTAGGAGGGATCCTAAATACTAATTTCATAAAATGTGTGTGTATTTAGGAAAATATAATTTAGAATATAAACTATGGCGTGGAAAGATGGTTCAACAGTTAAGAGCACTGGCTGCTCTTCTAGGGGATTTGGGTTTGATTACCAGCACCCATACAGTGGCTTAGAGATGTCTATAACTCCAATTCTAGGAGATCTGATGCTCTCTTTTTTGCCTTTGCATACATATAGTAAGTACACAGACATACATGCAGGCAAAACATCCCTATACATAAAATAAAAACAAATACATCTTTAAAAATGAAAACAATATAAACTATACTTCAGACTAAGATACACTCTATTTTGTTAATTATACTTCTCTCTTGAGATATCTGAACCAACTACACATGTCAGTGATATGGTACTAGGACCTATCAATTAAAATAGAAGGATGGATATTATTCCAAGAATGGGATGCAGGTGTAAATGAAGGCAGTCTATCTGATAGACTGTCTTGGAACTGTGAAGGAATGGTGAATTGTCAGCTTGTGACACTAATGAACTATTTGTCTGAATAAATAGATGCTCTGTGTGCAAAGGCAGCATGCTTCTTTTAAGTGTATAGTCATAACTATATGCTGTTAATAATATCAGACAAGTTTATGTATACTGCCTTAGGCACATCACATAAACAATGAATTTAGGGAAACAAGTTTCAAGGGCCAGGCAATTAATCTCCTCATAGGTTCTATATCCACCCCTGCCCTGCATCTGATTCTGACTAGCTAATTTAACTGAGAGAAGCCTCAGCTTCCTATCTTACAGTAGAGGAACCAAAGTCCCTCACTGGTAGGATTACTTCATGATTCAGACCTTGATAACATGTTATATAGCCTTGTGCTTAGAGTACCGATTTGTTAAACTTGTGAAAATAAAATCTAAACTTTAGTAATGTCCATTTTTTGCTAAGCTGCAAAACTGTAGATGAATGGTAAGTGTGGTGAAATGAAACTTCATTAGTGAGTACTGCAAACTCGCAAATTTGTAATAGATGCTGTATAGTAGTACGATGTACAGGAACAGTATGAGCATGGGAATCTACAGTTCTGAAATTCCAACTGAATAATGAGCAATACTTGAGATCTGGCACTTGAGATGTATGTGGCACACATCTGAGGAATGTCCTATTATATATGGTGTTAGTGAGGATAAAATAAACTATGACTTTTCTGTGTATATTATTTTTAAATTTTGAACATAAAACCCTAAACATATGCTTCTTAAATATATACAAATTTGGAGTCTTCTCAAAGCAAAATTTTGAAGAAAGATATTTGATCATAAGACTTTTCATGTATTTTTTGTTTCTAAAGAACTTGGTAAGGTTATTTAACTGGATTTCTAATTTAATAGCTAATTTTCAAATCTATGTGGTAATTCAACAAAGGCTGCATCTTTGTTCAGAATATTGTTTAGTTAGTGGGAGGGTGATGGGTATATATAAAATTACAGAGACTAATAAGTTACTTTTAAAGAATATTGGGAAATGATTATGTCCTGGGAAAGGTGTTTTTCAGGTTGACTGTGAGTATTAATTTACAGCTACTATACCATGTTCCTAAATTCAGGTTTTATCCCTTTAATCCTTTCCTGTTGCCTCACAGGGCTGAAAGTACTTTTCTTGAGCTTTACTTTTGTTGATTTTTAAATTTCCATCTTTTCCCTCATCGCTCCGTGGGGATCCTCAGAAAGGCACAGTTCCTTAATCATCCTAGTCTCTGAGACTCCACACTCCAAGCCCTGGCTTGTGTCTGTTCGACTCAACTTTACAAGCACTTCTGGAATCCGTACCTTTCCTGATTTTGTTTAACTGTCTGTTCATTTTCTGCACCCCCTTGGCGGGATCACAGGGAGCATCACACATGTCAGTTTGAACACAATACAAAGAATTGTCAAATGTTTTCATTGTCAACTGAGTTTCTTATTTAGAACTTGTTTGTTGAGACTACGCTATGATAGTCATTGTACATCACGGAGATGAAGGTAATTTGCATTGATAGAAGCCACTTAAATTATTTGAGAGCTACTTTCTCTCTTTTTTTTTTTTCTCCACGATGGCTAACATTCCCAACTCTATATTCTAATTCTTAATTTTAATATTCTTCAATGACCACCCAAGTTCTTGGAGAACCTAGAAGGCATGGAGTGCACATAACGAAGGTATGTTAAAGTTCTCAAATTGGCACTATTTCACATATCAATTACTTTCATAATTTTGGATTGCTGCTGACTAGTTTCATTGGAATCAAAAAGCTGATATAGAAGACTGAGAGCCAGCCAACTGCAGGGGAAAGTGTGCCTTTTAGTCTACTGAGTTTGGTGTGGCGATCAAAAAGTGTTGACTTTTATTTTACCAATGAGACACAACCTACTTCTTCAAGAAGATGACTGACATGTCTTTTAGCTACAAAGTCCATTCTATATTAGTTCAGTGGTGGAAATCCAAGCCACCTACATGTTAGTTAGAATTTGTTTCACGGGTGGATGTCTGTCACTTTTCATATGTTGTCCTGGGAGGCTAGTGACTGGCTTTCTCTTTAACCTGATTACAGGCACAAGGAAATTCATATTCAGTTCAGACTCTCAGTTCACTTCTAACGGCCCGGTACCAATGAAGTTGACAAAATACTCAGTGTTGCTATTTGTCAGTTCCTCTTGTCTTGTTCAGAATCTTCCCTTTCTTCTCATCTGTGTCTCATGAACCAGCTTCATGTCTTCTTATAATTACAAAATGATAGTGTGGGCCACTGTACATCTGCTGACACTGTGCTGTCTAGCAAGAATCCAGTTCACAATGCCTCTAATATCTGCCTCTGGGAAGCATTGCCAACAGTCCACATCCAGTAAAAATATGTGTGTGTGTGTGTGTGTGTGTGTGTGTGTGTGTGTGTGTGTCTTTCCTAAAACGTTTTCTAGTGTCTCCAACTAGGTAGGAATAATTACTTTAAAAAATATGGGAATTTCCACGGTATGAATAATTTTGTATTGCAATTAGATATCTCCTCAG
Source organism: Peromyscus attwateri (assembly GCA_902168425.1). NCBI lineage: Eukaryota > Metazoa > Chordata > Mammalia > Rodentia > Cricetidae > Peromyscus > Peromyscus attwateri. The sequence continues at coordinate 18,073 of CABHPP010138230.1, read as the reverse complement.
GTAGACATTGCTAAGGGCTTTACACAGTTTGGGTTTTATACATGAGAAAACTAGGTTTATAAGAGGTGGCATAATCTGTGAAGAGGTTTAGAATGACCAGATTTTATTTTTAAACCTAGATCCACTATAATTAAACTGGTCATTTGTTTCTTCTCAAATATATAGAAAGATATCAAAGTATATTCGCAATAACTTATAATAATCTTATGTGAAGCAGAGTTGATTTAATAATTATTTAATCCTGGTTTAATATTTTGATTAAATTTATTTTTTTCAGACCAAAAAAGCAGCTCAATTTGTTTATAGTATCTGTAGCATTTCTTACAGTGGTTTATAGTAAAATTTGTACCACAAGAAGTCATTTGACATCTTAGAATGTCACCAGTGCCTTTCTCTAGCATATTCAGGATCTGCCTGCTCTATTTTGAAATGAAGCCCCTTCTGATAACACTCCTATGAACAAAAATCTGGAGAAGGAATACCTTTGTCCACAGAACTAGACGCTGTAGTCATTAACCCAAAACACAGACTCAAAGTTAAATATTTCACTTAAACAAGGTAGAGTTCATTTTGCACTTACCTAAAGGTTGGGGAAGTATCGTTATTTTGTTCTAGGGAATCATCAGAGGTCCAAGATTTTTCTTTCTTTTTCTCCAGAGTTATTAATACCTGTTCAGCTCAAATGGCTCACTGTGATTTATTTTCAGCAAACAGTTACAGAGTGTGAAGGCAGGGGTGTTTGTCCTTTAGGGTGCTTGTTCATCTGAGAAGTTCACATGTTATTTGTGTTACATTCCATTTCCTAGAACTTAATGATATGGACACACCTTGCTATAAAGGAAGCTAGTTAATATATGTTTTATTTTAAATATATACTTGGAAAATGGAATATTATAAAAAATGTGAAGAGATATCTATCTACTTGTTTATCATCTATCTATCTATCTATCTACCTACCTACCTTCCATCATTTCTCTCTTTCTATCTCTCTACTATCTATCATCTATCTGTCAATCATCGATCCATCCCTCTCACTATATGAATGAGAGTGAATACAGTAATACTTCTTGCATAGACTTAATCATATATGTGCTTTTGTATGTTGAGGAAACTTGCTAGAATCCTCCACAATTTGTGTCACAGATACATGCAGATAGTGACAAGTTTGAGATTAAATACAACACAGAACATTATCAAATAGAAATCATATATTATTCAACTTTAAATATGGCATAGAAATTTTTAAATTGAATTAGTTACTGGTAATATACTGTATCATAAATAAGGGATGCCATGGCCCAGAAAAACTCTTCCCTTGCAAATACTCACCTCAAATGTTTCATTCTTGAATGATATTAAGTTCATATGTGTTGGAGGCATGTAGGCCCTTGTTCTCACAGATAATCACTAAGAGAATATGAATATTATGAATAATAGGAAACACACAAGTTTGTCTCTTCCAAAGGAGGGATGCATAACCTGATTTCTGCTCAGGAGGTTAGGAGCAGAAGTGTTTAACAGCCTGGTAACCTCTGCACTATCTGTGTGGCCAGGTCACAAGGGATCCCCCTCCAGACCTTTATCTTGAGCCTGTTTTCTCAGTTAATCTACAGAACTCATCTTTGTGGAAGATGCCACTTTCGCTTCACAAGAATTTCAATGTAGTCATAATATCTTGAGCATTATTTTGCACATGAGGTTGAGTCAATTATCACCAGGAAATCTTCTTTCAAACTGTTTAGTGCTTAAATATATGTAAAATAAGCCACTACAGGTCAGACTCCCAAGGCTTGAACCAACGCCGGCTACGGACACTTGTTGAACTGAACTGCCTTCTTGCCTGACATGGATGGACACTCTGCTGGCTGTGGTATTTACATAGCTCTCTGCACATATGCACAAACTCTAACTATATTCATTGAGAAGAAAAAGGCCTAAAGACAGGCTCATGAGATGGCTTTTCAGGTAAAGGTGTTTGCTTCACAGTGACCTGAGTATGTTTACTCAGACCCACATAAATGTATAGAAGAGCATCAACTCCACAAAATTCTCCTTTGACCTCCACATGTGTGCTGTGGAAAATAGGGACACTCACAGACATGCGTACACGCACACATACAACACACACACAATACATTCACAATAAATTAAAATATTAGAAAAATGCTAAGAGTCAAACTGAAGCACATAAAATATCCTGTGCATAGGATGAAAGTTTCTTGGTACTGTAAAATGCAATGCATGAACTGAATGACTTTGACATATATAAAAGTTTTTCTTAAGTTATTAGGCTCTTTTTTTCTCCATTTCCATGAAAAGGATCCGTTGAACAGTCTCCTTTGTCTATGAGAAGAGAAAAACATGAAAATTGCAGTGTGATCTGAAGACCCAGGGATCAGACAGGTGCAGGAGGGGCTTAGAAACAAGAATGAACAATGACTGTGTGAAGTGGCTGGGGAGGAGGTGAGACTGTGAAGGCCATGCAGAAAGTACTAGATGTGTATGTAACATAGCCAACACCATTGATAGATGATATACTGAAATTAAAGACATTTTCTAACTCATAATGAATTATTCCTGAAAACTTTTGCACATGATAGCAGCTTACTGTTTTTATTTGTAAATGCTTCTATTCAGTCCAACCATAATACTTCTTGTAAAGCATCCATTCTATAAAAAATTGGTAAGAGACTAGATGAAAAGCATCATCAGGCTTCTTTGGATACACATCTGTGAACGTATTTGGTTAATATGTGGTGACCCAAGGTGACATGGCGACACTTATCCACTCCTCTCCATTTCCAACTCACTATCAGGTTTGAAAATGCAAACAGAGATGTATCTGATCAGAAGGAATCAAGCTTGGACACGCACAATGTGTGCTTGATGTTGATTTTGAAGAGTTTCTTTCAGAATTTTCCTTTTCCTTTTCTGCTAGATACTGCCTAACTCATTTCTTTGGATGAAGGTGGTTACTTGGCAACAACACTCCTTCTCCCTAAATCTTAGTAAATCCTTTTGAAGATGACATGATTGTGCAAACCGTAATCAGAAAAGAAATGAAGCAAGTTTTTATAACATGGTTGGTTATAAAGAAGTACATGGTCCACTGTAGTTATAACCTACCACACAATAAGAGGGTTAAACTGTGGTGCTTGACTGAGAGAGGTACAATGAAATATAAAGCCAGCTGTACATACCACTGAATTTGGGAGTTAGAGTAAGGGGGAAGGGCTTAGAGAGGTGTGGTCAAGGGCCCACACTGTACAGGAAGAAGAAAAGAAAACTAGTCATCTTCCTTTTGCTTGGGCATTTTAATCCCAATCGGAGCACGTGGAGTATTAACAGAATCCAGAGACAGCAGAGGAATTTGTTTATGTTTGCTGTCAGATGAACCCGAATGCCGAGGGAAGAGTCTTAGGGTTTTTCTGAACTTCCTTCACAAGAGTAGAGGTGCTTCCTTCTTTTGGTTAGCCTTTTATTCGGGCTTTTCTTTAGCTTCGTCTCAGATAAACATTTGTTTATAGTTCTAATCCTATGGGCAATGAAGGCAAAACACCACGGTTTATAGTCTCTTTGGACATTGCACTACAGGAAAGCAAATCAGTGTGTTCACAAGACCCTCACCACTAGACAGTTCTATTTGATTATCAAGTAGAAATCTTGAAATCCGAATGTCTAAAACATAACTCCTGACTTTCTCTCTAAATCAGCTGTTCAGGATGAAATCCAAATGTCATGTCTGTGTCTTCTCTTTTTCTCTTGCCTCGAATGCTTTTCCTCAGAAATGCTTATTAGCCCTTCTTACAGCTTCCCAAAGCCCCACTCCTCACCCTCTTGCTCACTGCTGGGACAGGTGAAGCTGCAGCTATGTCTGATCTGTATTTCTGCACACCTTCCTTCCTGCCCTCCCGCCTAATTCATTCTCCCTATGTTTTATTTTTCCTCCACTGAGATCTCAAAAAAAAAAAAAAATCTGTCCTCTCTTAGCATTCTCTAGCTCCAAACCGTGCAATGCAGGCACACAGAAGTAAAGACTGGATGCTGGGAGCTAAGGCAAGGCAGTGCATAGCAAACAGCAAACATCCACTGCAGACTGGATTGAATAAAGCTAATGGAACTTAGAATTCTAGGGTTGTGTCTGTCGAGGTTTAGAAATGTTGAATTCAGAGTGGGGGGAAACTAAAGAAAGCTTCAGAATGTTTGATGAACTGGTAGACGACTTCAACAACAACAACAGCAACAGCAACAACAACCCGTCCGGTTAAAAGTGGTGGGAGAGAAGCAAATGTATTGGTATTATATATTTTAAATGGGAGAACTGCTTTGAATTGAAGGTGGGATTATACAGTGCTGTGATTGTTAGTGTGAGACAATAGTCTGTCCGGTATATTTTGCCCTGGAGGAGTTTTAGCTATTTTCAACTAAATTAACTGAGAGAAGGAGGATTCTCACTATGGGGCAGAAAAAAGACTTCTAAATCACAAACAAATACAGGCATATATATTTGGTGATACAATAAGAAAGAACAGACACAAGCCGATCAAGCAGGAGATGCAGACTTGGAGAAAGGCTGTCATCCTAATGAAGGACAGTAGATGGCGGTGGTGTGCCAGGAGACAACCGGGAGCTTTTTAGATCTGCCTAGAGGAGGTAGTTTGTGCAGGTGCATGCTAAAACAACACTAATTTGTCGGAGGAACTGTAAATTGTATTCCTGATTCACATATCATTATTAATTTATTTTGTATTCATTATCATATGGCAAATTCATTTGGCAGTTACGCAGATGTCAGAGTGTGGGCAACTCCCGGAGTGAGCTATGCTGGTTCTGACCAGGCTGCCCATGTACTGGCTTTGTGGAAGCGTAAGTGAAAAGATGAAATGCGTTTTTAATTTCAGAAGGTTTGGGCTGTGGATTGGAGCAGACACTGTCCAGCAAACACCTTTCTGTGTGTGTCTGTGCCTGCCGTCTGCCCATTACTTCCTCTTGCATAGTTATCCCAGACTAAGTCTGACAGATAAAAATCTAGTTTAGAGACACTCTGGCTGAGATAAAAAATTAATAATCTTATTGCTGACCCAGCCAGTAAGGGTAGGGCAGATGATTTTTTAATAGCGCACTTCAGACGTCTGGTTTGCATATTCTGGTTGAGTAGCAGGAAAGTCTTACAGACAGGATGAGGAGGGGTTTGGTATTGGTGCTTCCACTAACTAGCTGTGGGACTTAGGGAAAATCAATTAACCTTCCCAGGTCTCAGACACTAATCTGTAAAATGAAGGGACTTCATGACATCATCCCCAAAGTTTAATCCAGTGCTAAAAATAACAAGATTTCCTGGTAGGGGAGAAAAACACAGAGCTTTGAAACTCTAAGAGTTCTTTGTGACCTACTTCAAATCAGAAAAGCTGTAAAGCTTGCCATGAATCGTAAAATGTGTATCATCAGCGAGTAAATGCACCTCAAGCAGTTGGTTACAAGTGTGATTTATCGCTGGTGCCTGGTGCAGCGTCACAGGTAAGTGACAGCCCTTGCATCTGAGACTGTCTTGAAGTCTCAGAAATGACAGAAGAGGAACTTCGGGAGGGAGTTTTAACTTCAGGACTGCTTTCTCACAAATGAACACAATTTGACAAACTCTGCTTCGTGCCGTGTCCTGCACTTCACAAATGTGTGAAGGGATGATCTACCTTGCAGCACCCTCAAGACTAAACCAGGTTTTCCATGCCAGAAACACAGCAGGCACTCAGAAAGCCACATTGACTCTTTCAAAACAGCAAGCTTTTCTCTCCACTGCATGATGGAGGCCGAGCTCTCTGTGCTCAGACTTGTTCTCAGATGAATACAGGGAATAGCAAACTAATTAGTCAATCCCAAATGGAGTGTTAACCTGGAAGTTAAAGAGAATAAGCAGATAAAAATGACCTTGCTCCTGGAGAAAAACCACATTTGACTCTGTGCTAAGATAGATGACCTTTTACATAAAGTTCTTGGACATTTGAATTTTTTTCTTTGGATATGTATCTATTGATATAATTTTGCTCTGTTTTAATTGGAATTAGGTTTGTTGTCATTATGGTGAGTTTTAGTTTCTTATTTTGGATAGCTAATTATTATATGGTCAAGCATGCATTGAATACCCATATATTACCCTAGGAAGATATGCAATGAAATATTAATATAAAAGTAAACCCAAAACACACAGGTTACTTTAAGTGACCAACAAATATGACACTACCTATTTGAAACTTGAGAAGCTGCTCTTTAAATAAGGATTATACTTTAAAAGGTAGCTGTTAGAAAGAGAGAGATGTCTGTCACAGGTCTTGGACTTCTACCTCTGTAGAAATGAATTAATAAGCTCAACCTGAAAAGAATAATCAATCCCCCAGGCATCCGTGTTGACACTATTGGTTCAGTCAGATTAGCCAGGAGACAAAGGAAGTTTCAGTGTTCCCACATGTCCACAGTTAATTCCAGGTTCCTGACTGATTTCAAGTACTGGATCCATAGAGAGAAAACATTTGAGTATTTCATCAGAGTGTTGAAAACTCTTAAGCAACAACACCTAGAACTTGAAGTGCAGGGAGTTTTAAGATGCCCTGAGCACATGCTAGATGAGTGCAGACTCTAAAAGTTACAGTGTGCCACTATGAAAGGTGTTGTCAAAGAAATGTTGAGAGCAATGTTGCAGGTAGGGCATCTGCGAGGATTTTAAAGGGCTTCTATAATAAAACAAGACCAGGGCATGTAAGTAGCAGGGAGATAGGCTGAAATAATTTCAAGCTAAAAGACAGAAGTATATGGAATGGCTTAAGAAGCCAAAAACCCATGGTGCTTTGCTACACGAATTTTAAATGGTGTTATTAATAAAAAAAAAAAAAACTTGGAGCCAGGTATTGGGGTGAACGCTGAAAGATCAGAGAAATAGGAAAAGCCACAGCCAGCCTCACCTTGTCAACTTCTCAGCTGATCCTGTTTCCTCAGATTGGAAGCTTCTGAGTCTTCACCCAAATGGATCTCAGCTGAATTGCTGCTAAAAGCCTAAAAGCTTAAAAGCCTCTACTTCCTGGTCTTCATACCTTATATACCTTTCTGCTTCCTGCCATCACTTCCAGGGATAAAAGGCCTATGCCATTCCCAAGCCAGACGTGAGATCTCAAGTGCTGGGATTAAAGGTGTGTGTCGCCATATCCGTCTGTTTCCAGTGTGACCTTGAACTCACAGAGATCCAGAGGGATCTCTGCCTCCCAAGTGATAGGATTAAAGGCATGTGTGTCACCATTTTCTAGCCTCTACTTGTAATCTATTGGCTGTTCTGTTCTCTGACCCCCAGATAAGGTTTATTAGGGTACACAATTTATTGGGGACATAATATATCACCGCAGTGCTTATTGAACATTAGTTGGCATGGTATGACTAGAAAAATGATGACAAAGGTTACATTGTTGGGCATCTGGCTAGAAAGTAGAGGAGAATTTCGAGGGATACCCTGTGAGAATAGCACATGGTTATATATGAGACAAACTGAGTCTTGACCTATTTCTTACAGTTACTGGGAAGTTTTAATTTTGAAGAGTGTCTTCTGTAGCTTTGAAAGTAGGGAAAGCAAGCAAATTCATGGTTTCACTGTGAGCTTTTGGAATGTAACAAAGAAGTGTGGAAGAGATATGGCAATGCTTACCAACTGTAGCAAAAATTATTCCCAGTAATAAAAGTCTGAAATCGTGGTAATTCAAATTCTAACAATGGCCTAGCCATTTTTAAATTTATAAGAAAAAATTCAAGTTCAATCTTTAAATTCCTGCAGTATTTTAATTTAAAATTAAATAAAAATCTTGGAGTTAACTGCTGAAGGAACTATAATTTGGATTTTTAAATGTATTAATTTTCCCCCTTCTGTCCAGTGCTAGTCACAAGGGGAGCTGAGCCACCTTTTGTAGCTGGAAACATTTCAAATACTCTGACTCAAACTCTCTCATGTGCCTTGAATTTAAAAAAAAAATTGGTACATGAATAGTCCAGATATTTTCATAGCATTGCCATCATAGCCTCAACACAGATTACTCCAGTTCCCAACGTTATAACAAAAGAGAATAATGTTTGCAACATGGTTCAACTGTATGCTCATTTCTAGTAATGATGAAGGAGAAAGAGAGAAAGAGAGGGGAGAGAGAGAGAGAGAGAGAGAGAGAGAGAGAGAGAGAGAGAGAGAGAGAGAAAGTATACTATCTGCCTCACTTTTTATCGTAATCTTGATCCATCTTTCCCAATTGTCCCAAGTCCGAGACCTAGGAATTTAAGGTCTGTTACCTAATATATTAGTAAATTCTAGTATCAGACATATTAGTTCGAGAGTGGAGGATCCTCCAGTGTATCTCAGGCTCTGTCCCTCAATGTGACCTTGTGACATTTGAGTCCTTTGAAGTCTTCGAAAAATTGCTTGACTGGTGCCAGCACTACTTTCTTTTTGGTGTCCATATTTTGAAACCTTTAAAATTTCCCTTTGTAGTGTAGAGAGGCTCCTTATCCTCAAATCTTTTTTTATTCATAGAAGTAACAACCTCAAGCTTCTGGTCTCAGCTGCTGTTAAAACTTTGGAAGGAGCTGCAGTGAACACTCAGACTTCCTATCAGTTGATTCCCAAATTAGCCTTTGCTTTGCTTTGTTTTTGCATTTCTCAGAATTGGAACAATTCCTTGTGGTTTGATGGCAAATACACCCTTTTCTGTTGTTTTATATTGGTCTGCTGCTTGGACGCTTTGATCTATTCCTATTGTCTTTAAGTATCCCTGACAAGATCTGGGTATTCCATTTGCCCCTAAAATAAGACTGCTTTTCTTCCCCACATGATAGAGATGAACATTGTTTCTATTGTTTGATTCTCTCTCTTAACTTTACTTACTGTCTCACTTTCTGATTCATCCTTTCTTTGCATTGTCCTCTAGGGTCTGTATGGTGAGAATCCTGAGTAACAGATGTATTGCCCTGTCCTGGCTCAAATCCATCATTAGGCTCATTATCACCATTTGATTTTTTTTTTAGTTCTTCTTTTTGTTTCATATACTCTTTGCCATCCCTCCGAGTCTCTACACTGGCCAAGGTTCTCTAGAACTATAGAACCAAGAAGGACAATGGCTAGATAGGTAGGCTAGACAGATGAAAATGCATTTACCAGGGAAATTTCCTCATGTGACTCTGGGGACTGAATAATCCCCTGAAACGCCAACCGGATTCTGTTGGGGAGCTGATATCATGGTTTTGTACCAAATCCGAAGGCTTCAGGATCAGGGAAGTCAATTGTTTAACTTCTAGTCTGAGGCTGAAATTTTGAAATACCAAGAGCTCACTGCTGAGCGTCCTGGAGTGCGATGTCAACAGAACCTGGAATGTTGATGCCCAAGGGCAGGTGACAAATAGTGTCTCAGCTCTATAAAGGACACGGCAAATGAGCTTTCCCTCTGTCTTGTTGTTTTACCCCTGTTCCTAGCATACTGAATCATGCCTGCCTGAATTGTTGAGTCCAGGGATTCATGTGCCAATCTCCCCTGGAAGCATGTCTCCACAACGATTTAGGCAATCCTGCATTCCATCAACTCGATACCTAAAATTAGGTGCCCCTTTCTGCTCTCATCCATAAGGAATGCGCTTGGTCACTAATCCTTGATCTCTATCTAATCTTTCTCTATGCAGCAACGTATTGTCCCGTTTTCATTTTTCTCATTCTCTTTCAGGCCATGTACTCATCTACTGTTCTTATTTCTTTTCCATCTCTCCCCCTTAGAAGTAAGGTTCATATGAATTTGCGGTTGATGCTCTTTTTGCATCTTAAGGTCTTGAGCAGCGTCTGACAAATAATAAATGCTCAAGGATTCAGCTGAATGAAATAGGCAGGGAACAGCATGACCACAGTGAAGTGAACCTGGTAATGCAAGAGAGTGCTTTGTAACCTGTCTGGTTTTCCATCCGAAATGTGGAAATAATCTGTAATGGTTTCATGTGGCTTTCCCAGTGTTCGTGAGGTGCTTCCCTAACTGCTATGGCTAAAGGCTTCCCACCTGCAGTTACAGGATGATGTCTTTAAATGCTTTCTTGAATGTGAGTTCTTCTAGGGAAGTCACTCAAGCTACTGCTGAGAAATTTCACCATTGCCGGAGGAAGAACATTTGCTGTAGATGAAGCTCATCTTCCCTTTCATCTAGTTCCAACTTGATGGCAATGACTTTAAGGTACCTCATAGTTAAGTCTCCATGTTTCTTGACTCTTGGCTGCTTTCAAATGGAGACCTACGTGATGAGCCATAGTCTTTTACAATGTTCCAAATACATTAACCTGTTTTCTTTTCTTTTTCAAGTTATCTGCAAATCTTCTTTATAAAAGGAATGAAAGTGATATATCTTTGTTAAACTTGGGGTATTAGCTTTATATTAATTTCATTTAAGGTAGTTATTGAAACACAGTTGAAGTAACAGCCATTTCCAATATATGATGTCTCTTATTCCTGCATTTGATCATTTATTGATTATTCTAATCAAGCATCCTTCCTTTTATGAATCAATCCAGGATCATTCTGAATATTAGTCCTCAGTTGGATCCCATTCAATGACTAAATCAGTAATGTAGGGGATGTCGCAAGGTGAGATTGTGTTAGATAAGTCTCAGCTATTAGCTCTTGGCAGGTCTTACGTGGTATTCTTTTTGGAGTTGGATGCCCTTTCAAATGTGGAAAGAGGAATGAATTTCAAGCAGGTAAACTAATGGCCTCTGCTAATGTCAAACACTAGCAACACAAAAGTAAAGCTGCCCCCACTTGCTTTATAGCCCACATAGATATTAACTCCTTTTGCAGATGAAATCCTCAGCTGGTTGATGACAAGAAACTCTACGAGGAACAGAAGTCATTTCACTCCTCACTGCCTGGAAAGCCTGTAGGAAGTGAGCCTTAACTGAAACTCCCTTCCCTTGATAAACTAATCCCTATCTCACTCATGCATGTGTAGGTCAAAACTACACCTGCATCAGTCAAGGTCAGCCACAAAAGTCAGTGTAAGATGTGCTTACAAAGCTGTCTGCTGCTTGTAAAAGAGATGCTAAACATCATAGAGGCCTACTGCAATAAGTTTTGATGATGCATGCCTGTGGTCCTAAGTGATCAAGAGCAGAAGCCATACCTGAAATGATGTATCCAAATAAAAACTTGTTTTATAGGTCACCTGATCACTGCTCATTCTCTCAGCAGTCTTGGCCAGTATAGTAGCACATCATAGTTATAGCAGAGCAATAAATGATTAGTATGCCTTTCTTTTTTAATTTTACAAATTGTTTTTTGTGTTTTATCTATCTATCTATCTATCTATCTATCTATCTATCTATCTATCTATCTATCATCTATCTATCATCTCTGTGTGAGCATGGGTGTATGCATGCTGTGACTTCCCTGTGAAGACCAGAGACCAACACTCCTTCCAACATATTGTCCTGAGGATTAAACCCAAGTGAACAGGTGTTGTAGGAAATGCTTCCACCCACTGATTCATCTTCCTAGAGATAGCATGCCTTCCTTTACTTTAGTCTTATGTATACAACTGAGCAAGTAGATGCACAAATTCTCAGGTGACTGTAAAAATGACAGTTTTATTACTGAAAGGAGGAGGCAGATGGCAGGAGAGAATTTAGATGTTTGCTTCTTGTACCAGTTCTAAATTTTGTCCTTTGTTAATTGAACTTCCCCATACAAAATGACAAGGAAAGGAGAAACGTTGCCTCAGCAAATATAGCACAGGCAGTTGATAACATGAGAATTACGGCAATAAAGGCAGCTTTAAGTGGGATGCCCAAATACAATCCTAACCAAACCTGCTAAAAGAAACTGTGCAACTATCTCAATGTAATTTCAGACCCTCCTCTTTTAGTTTGGAAATAAGTCTCTATTAATGAACAAAATAAACATAGAACATATTCACTATGGAGTTAAAATCTATTGTGGGGAATAGATATTAAAAACTTAAGAATGCCTAAGACACTTGGGATGCAAGAAACATTTTTGCCTGAGATGATGTTATTGAAAGATGATTAAAAAGACAGATTTTATTAAATAGGGATTAGAACAGAGGGTGCACTTCTATTGTGTCATTAATGGGAATAATACAACATAGGGGAGACATTAAAACTATGAGAGAAGGGTTCGAGAGGAGTGACTGGAGAGGTGGCACACACATACAGACACACACAGAAATAGAAATGAAAGTGAAAGAAGAGAGAACAACAGCACTGAAGGACAAAGGTGGGTTGCAGGGCTATGTTGCGCGCCATTTGTTGCTGGAGTGCTTCTCTCCAAGCCCTGCAGTCCCACAACCCACGTATAAAATAATCACTCAGACGCTTATATTACTTACAAACTGTATGGCCGTGGTAGGCTTCTTGCTAACTGTTCTTATATCTTAAATTAACCCATTTCTATAAATCTATACCTTGCCACGTGGCTCGTGGCTTACTGGCATCTTTACATGCTGCTTGTCCTGGCAGTGTCTGGCAGTGTCTCTTGCTCCACCTTCCTGTTCCCTCAACTCTCCTCTCTGTTAGTCCCACCTCTACTTCCTGTCTGGCTACCGGCCAATCAGTGCTTTATTTATTAACATATTTGTCATACAGAACATCCCACAGCAGGGCTAATTTGATGACATCAGAAAACCTTCCCAAGTTTGTCCAGAAGGATCATCACTGCCAATAACAACTGTGCATTCATTGTTTGCTCACAGAAAAAGGAAAGTTGTAACCACTAGAGCTTGAGAGAGTGACAGTTAATAGAGTGATTTACCACATATATACATTACATCCAGAAAGAATGACTGGCCCTTCCCCTGTCTAAATCTCATGGTGTTTGTGTTGCTTCTTAATTGGGTGACAAATGCACCATTTCTCCAGGTTCCCCTGGATGGACAGAGCTGGAATTGTGTGGATAACACCATCTAAAGGAATAAGAATCCTCAAAGCTAAGATTCTGGATTCACCCTTTCCTAAATGTATAGCAATGATAAGACAATTCAAGCATTCTGTGTCCTTTGTTTCTTATTTTTAAGGGGACAGTACTGATGCTCACCTTAATTTTGCTTAGTAACTCATTCACTTGGTTCTCAAAAGTTATATTTGTTCTCCAGATTTTCATCTAGTGAGTAATGTGAAAGAAAATTGATTGACAACAAACCACTAGGTAAAACTAAAACAAGTCTGTGTATATTTCCTTTATTGAAAATAGATTGTTTTCATACAATATGCACTGATTACAGTTTCCCTTCTCTCTACTCCTTCCAATTTCTTTCCACCTCCCATCTGGATCTACCCTTTCTCTCTTTCATTAGAAAAGAAACAGGATTTTAAGGGAATATAATATAATATAATGTGATATAATATAATATAATGTGATATAATATAATATAATATAATATTATAATAAGCCCCAAACAAAAGCAACCAAATCAAAACAAGACAAAACAATCAGTTGAAAAAGAGCCCAAGAAAAGGCACAAGAAACAGATATAGACAGAGAAATCCACTTGCACACCCAGGAATCCCATAGAAATACAAAACCAGAAGCCATAATATGTGTACAGAGGATCTATTGGGTAAAAAACAAATAAAAATTAAAAATTAAAAAGGATAAAACATAAAATACAAAAAAGAAAGAAAAATAAAATGTCCTCATACAATGGCCTCCAAAAATACTGAATTCTTTGTCTGTTGGCCATCTGCTGCTGGATATATAGCCTAAGCTTTAAGGGTAGTTTGTTTCCCAGTTTATGTATTCTTAAAGATAAAATTACATTTGTATTATATTAAACCATTTTTTTTTTGTGACTTTAACTGATCATTACTTAGTATCTGCATGCTTGTTGAGGTTTTAGAAACTTTCAAATATGGTATAAAAGGGAGCGACAGCTTTGGAGACAGACTTGCAATGCTGAAATCATAGCTCAGTGGCCAGGTGTATGTTATATAAATTTCTGTGCCCCAATCCTCTCATCCATGAAATGAAGATAATAGCATACTTATCTCATAGGATTTTGTGAACTTAAAATACTTCAGAATATGAAGTACTCTGAACACTATGCAGCACACTGTACTCTAGTGTTTACTTTATTATTGTACTTGTTAGGTAGCCTGAACTTCTACTTAAAATCAAATTGCCACCCTACAATTTACCAAATGTGAATGATCAGTTGCAATGGAAGACCTGTCTGCATTTAGCAGCTGACTGTAGTGGAATACTGAGAGAGTATTTATAAGTATCAGGGATCTAAGAGCTTCTGAATGGCCAGTTTGCATTGGTCAATGACCCTTCCATGGTCAGCTCAGGGTGTTCTTTCTTCACTAGTCACTTTCTTTATTAAGCAGAAGATTGTAAACTGGAATATAGCTTAGTGGTAGAGTGCTTGCCTGCCATGCACAAAGCCCTGGGTTTGATCCCTAATCCTGCAAATACAACAATGGCAACAACATCGACAAATCTTTGTTCTCTAGTAGACAAAATGTATCACCTGCTCAGTGAGTTATTGGTAAAAGTGGGACTAGAAGAGAGTGCCCCCAAATCTTTACATGGTCTCTGCCACACTTGTATCTTTTTAAGTGCTATTGCTATGCGGTTAAAGAAATTAGTATTCTCCTCCCTTCTTCCTTGCTAAGCAGAAATGAGTGAGCCTGTTAATTTAAAGAGAGAATGCTCTTGTCAGGCTGACAAATCAAATAAACCATCCTAGTAAGAGGAGGGCGTTTTGAACTGTGCCATCTTAAGAGATGGTCAAGACAAACAGTTCTAAACTTGGACTAATAGTCTTTCCCTTGCTAACAGGTCACCTTCACATGATTGCTGAGATGCAGGTATAATCTTGGATTGTCCAACTTAGACTTAAATGTTCTTTTAAAACAGGAAAGAAGATGGGAAAACAGGACTGGCTGACTGAAGCAGAGATTCAGAAGATGTCCACTAAGCCCAGGAGTGCAAAAGGCTCTAGTAATTCAAAAACACAAACATAGATTCTCCCCCTCAGGTCTCTGAATGGCACAAACCTAGCCAGAACCTTGATTTAACACTTCAATACTCAATTTAGACCTCCAACAATGTAAGATAATAAAACTATATTGTTTTAAGCCCCAATTTGTGATGATTTATTACAACAGCCACAGGAACCCGATAAAGTCTAGCAATACCAATAAAAATTGATGTGATAAGTCTGCTAAGCTGTTCAGAGAATGACCATATATAATTATGGGATGCTGATATTAATATCATTTTTTTTAGCCATAGGACAAGCTGTCATTTACAGGCATTAAGTAATTCACAGAGTCAGGGGACTGTGTGACAAAAGTACTCGTGGATACAAGGCTCATATTGAGCAACCCAGAACCCAACCCATTCCTTTGGTTGTCAATTTTATCACAACCCTCTGTCTCTGCTCCTCCGCTGCCTGTTTATGTTTATCTATCTCTAAAATTCAAGACTACAGGCTTAGGGTACAGCTGTTGGTTCAGGAGGTGATCATTTCACATGAGGTTTCAAACTGTAGTCATTTAATAAGCAGATATTTAATAAGCAACCATTATAAGCCAGGCAGTCTATTACCCATACAGGTGAATAAGATAAATGGAGTTCCATTAGTTGGAAAGCTGAGAGTCACAGCAAAAATAAGACCTTTTTAAAGGACTTATTACATTTCTACTTTATACTCAGTCTCAGTTCGTTTTGTTTTTTACTTCTTAGCTATTTTCTGAATGCATTACCATTGCTGGGTCACCACAAATGCAGGCCATGTAACTCAGCTATCTCTATGTTTTTAACACTGCTGTCTGAAGCAGAGGAAGAGGGCTGTTTTAAAAAGATGAGCAGCAAATGTGGAATACAATATTCCCCTGTAATGCTGCCATTAAGAACTCCGAATTCTAGCATTCTTAACATGTGATAAAACCACTTTTAATTTTCATTTCCTGTATTCTCTGGAAAGAAAAATGAATTAATGAACATCTCCATGTTTTTCAACATGATGGAAAGTTTAAAGTGAGGCCTTTGGGAGCACAGAAAAATTTCTAAATGAGGCAGCAGTGAGTTCAGGGGACAGATTCATAATCAGGGAGAAAAACAAAAGAATGCTTAAAAACAAAATAAAACACAGCAACAATAACAAAAAAAACCCAAAACATTTTTTCTCTCCCTTTGATTTCATTCTAATGCTTTCATGAGACAAATATTTCAGTCTTATGTTAAATACAAACAAAAGGCTTCATTGCATACTACTAAATATAAATTATAATAATAATTACATAAATATATAGTGCATTTGAATTTTCCCAATGCTACTTTTTCCAAGTGAATTCGAGCTCATTATATTCACCTGATTCTGTTGACTCTGTTTCTACAGAACCTAAGTGAATCTTTGCAGTTTACCATTGTTTCCCTTTTAATTAAGCATGGATATTGAATACAGCAGCAGGCAGTATTTATTTATTCCATAATATTAATTCTGCAGCTGCACAAACACAAAACACTTTATATTAGACAAATATAAACTATGCTGCATAGCCTCCAAGGTGAGGCTCTATAGGACACCCTAGGGATTCTAAGGTCTGGTTTCCTTGCCTGAGTTCTGAAAACACAGCTCTGGTTATCTGTAAGTTAGCAGGCCACCCACCCTAACTGCATGCACCTTAATCCTTGCATCTGTAAAATCAAGCTTTGTGGAGTTCTTTTCAGTACAGCATGTACAGGTTTCTGTGAGTACTTGCTAGCTAATGTTGTGTTCCATTGCACTCTAGAGAGAGCCAGCATTAGCCACAAAGAGAAATTCACCTTACATGTCAATGGTCATCAAGACTGCCTGGAGTAAACTTCCAAAAGCCTCTTGGGTGAAAAGTAGCTTGTTCCCAAACTCAGTTCTAACATATTTCTTATATCCTGTTTGCTTTGTTGGATGGCAAGTGCCATGTCACAGGCAGACCTGCTTCAGCTAATTCTCCAAGGACTTCATAAAGAGTTTTGGGTTTTTTGAACCACTACTTTGCTTTCCCATATAAACTTTCAGCTACAGCAAGCCAAAAGGAGGAGAAAGTTTTCTTCTGAAGTTTGCTTCCAGTCTTATCCTCTAGTGTGATGCTCTCTTCTTCATCGTCATTATGTTAGGTGAAATAAACAGATTCAGAGAGACAAGTACCGTGCATTTGCTCATGTGAGAACTGAGCTTTCAAATTGTGTGTATGTGGCTGAATAAAGCCACTATGAATATAGTTGAGCAAATATCTTTGTGGTAGAATAGAGCATCCTTTGGCTATATGCCCAAGAGTGGTATAGCTGGGTCTTGAGGTAGATCAAGTCCTGGTTTTCTGAGGAACCATCATATTTGTTTACATAGTGGTTGTATGAGTTTGCACTCCCACCAGCAATGGAGGAGTGTTCTCCTTGCTTCACATCCTTGCCCGCATGAGTTGTCAGCTGTGTTATTGATCTTAGCCTAACTTGAGTCCACATCATGAGAAGGAGCCCATGTACAACACTGCCTGGATGACCAGGAATTGGAGGCTAGATAGCTCAGAGACATATGATTAAAAAAATCAATAAAAATAATTCCTAACTATATCTTTACATATGCATAGATCAGTGCCTAGCCCTATCATTCTCAAAGAGGCTACCACCAGCAGCAAATGAGAACAGATGCAGAGTCCCACAGCCAAACATTAGGTGGTAGCCGGGCGTTGGTGGCTCACGCCTTTAATCCCAGCACTCGGGAGGCAGAGGCAGGCGGATCTCTGTGAGTTCGAGGCCAGCCTGGGCTACCAAGTGAGCTCCAGGAAAGGCACAAAGCTACACAGAGAAACCCTGTCTCGAAAAACCAAAAAAAACAAAAAAACAAACAAACAAAAAAAACATTAGGTGGAGAGAGGGCCCAAATTAAGATCTCCACCTGGTCCTTCCCTGTGTAGCTTGAGGAACCCTGTTGAAGATGGGGAGGAAGAAATGTAGGGGCCAGAGTGGCTGAGGATACCAGGAGAACACAGTCCACAGACTTCAACTAAATAGGGCTTATGGGGG
>CABHPP010138229.1:0-43485 GCA_902168425.1 Peromyscus attwateri | reverse complement strand
GGGGGGGAAGGCCACAAGGTGGGGAGACGGACCTGGGAGGTAAGGGTGATTGGGATGCATTATGTGAAATCCTCAAATAATCAATAAAATATTATGTTAAAATATATATTTTAGGCATACTCTTTAGGAACTAGTTATAATTGGTGAGAATTCCATCCCAATCATTTGTTCTGCTTTATTTTCAAATATATAATTCTGACTATGTATGCATTTATTTTTTCATTATTCCTTTTATTATATCCCTAAAACCCATAAATATGAATACATGTATGCTCCACTCCCTGCACATGCTTCTCAATATTTCCAGTTCTTCAGAACTACAGAGAGATGTTTCTGTGTCTGGTCAGCAATTCCCAAACACCAGGCATCCACTTCCAAAATAATTGACTTGGAGGATTAATATTATTTATCAATGCTCAGCTGGTAACTCAAACTTATTACTAAATAGCTTTTACACTTAAATTAACCCATAATCCTTATCTATGTTTAGCCACATGTCTTGGTACCTTTTCTCTGTCCGATATTCTCAACTTGCTTCCTCTGCTTCTGGCTAGTAACTCCTTGACTCTACCCTTCCACATCCCCTAATTCTCCTAGTCTGGTCACACTGCCTATATTTCCTGCCTGGCTACAAGCCAATCAACGTTTTATTAAACCAATTTGAGTGACAAATCTTTACAGTGTATAAGAGCATTATCCCACAGGAAAACCATTACAGTTCTACTTCTAATTAGTCATTTAGGAGACCTAAGTTACATACATAGTTTTGAGGAATTAATGAAGAGATGTTTCTTCAGTCAACATGAGCTTGTTGGATCCTACTTTCTCTTAAGAGTTTTGTGCTGAGGAGACTCATGTAAGTAACATATGCTTAACTTCAAGAACTTATGACAAGAAGTTTCCTAAAAAACACAACAGGCTAAACATTTATTTTATTATATAAAGTGTATTTTAAAAGTTTATAAGCATCTGGGACTGAAGATATTAGTTAAGTGTATAAGAGGTCTTATTCTTCAAGAATTAGAATCTGAATTTGAATCACCAGCATCACATAGAAAGGCTAATGTGACTATGTGTGTCCTGGGGTTCTGGGAGAGATCCAAATAGATCTTGAGAGTACATTACCTGCCAGCTTAGCCAAAAGTGAGAGCTTCATATCCAATGAGAAATGTGGTCTCAAGGAAATATAAGGTAAAATGATATTAAAGCAAATTCTTCTGGCCTCCATATGTGATTTTATGGGCTCTTCACATACCTACTCAGTCAAACTCAGCCAACGCACACGCGCGCGCGCGCGCGCACGCGCGCACACACACACACACACATACACACACACACATACACACACACACACACACACACACACACACACACACACACACCACACTACCACCACCACCACCACCACTACCACACATACATAACAAGCATCAACTTTTTTTAAAGTAGAAAACTGAAGCTGATCACTTCAGTAGCTTAAAAAAGAAAACAAAAATGCTATGAAATGAGGTTGTAAGTTAAATATGTGCTGTCTCCCTTTACCAAAGACTGTTTGGGTGATTTAAATTTGAGTTAGCATTTTGAAGTATCTTTAATTTATAGATTCACATATTGATAGTAATTAAAATATAATTTATGGTAATGAATATAGAAAATAACAGAGTTTGCATGTCACGACACAATGCATTGTTGTGTTTTAATGTATTATTAAGAGACCTAATTGATCAATATTTGATAAGAATATAGTTTGGTATAAGTACTTTTAAATTGGTCTTTAGTGTAACCAAATACTACTTAATATAGAATAATGTATTAATTATTTATGAGTGCATTTTTTAACATTTATATTTTTAGGGTGGCTAAGTTCTGGCAATATACTAACTTCTACAGTATGCAGTTTCCAAGCTACTCCTTTTAGAAATTCTGAACTATTAAATTAGGAAAGCTATTTGGTGTTTGATTTTTAACTGAACCTGAGGAAAAGGAAACAATGTTCTGGTTAGGTTTGCCAGTTTCACACAAACTAGAGACTCCTAGGAAAATGGAATTAACAAAATTTCCCTTCACATTGGTCTGTGGGACTGTCCATGAGGGATTTTCTTAATTGCTCATGATTGTTAAAGACCTAGTCCACTGAGTGAAATACTGTTCCCAAGTAGCTTGGCCTGTATTCTCTAAGAAACATGGCTGAAATTAAGTCTTATCAAGGCATTGTTCTTGTATGGTCTCAGCTTCAGTTCCTGACTTGAATTTCCGCTTCAGCTTCCCTCCATGATAGACTGCAATCTGTAAACTAAAACAAATCTTTCCTTGCCCAAGTTGTTTTTAGTCAGTGTTTGATCACAGCTACAGGGAAGCAAACTAAAGCATTTAATTGCAAACATTTGTCCTGTTTGTAATTGAGACACAAAGTATCAAATTGATGTTTTCTTTATTCAAAAATCCAATGTTATTTCAATTAACTGGTCAGTGCTCTACCTTCACCTGGACTTTAGTAGCAATCCTCCACTTGTGTGAAATATGCTCTCTGCAAGGTTAAGTTTTAGGCTATAAAACAGCCTGAATTCCATTAATAACGCCAGTATAAAATACATAGTCAAATCGTTTTCAGGTTTAGATATAGCACTCACATTGTACTACAAAAATTTAAAGATAGAATCGTCTTCAATTCAGAGGGCAGGACAGCAAAAAATGATTTCAATTGAAAATCACCTTTTTCCATGAAAGACAGGTTCCACAAAAAATTGACTTACTTAAAAAGATTTGTAAATTTGCATATTTGTACATGAAGTTTTCTCAAATGTGATAGTATATTCTGTCAAATAGAAGAGAATGTGACCTTTTCAAGGTAATAGCTATTGCATGCCAGAATTCCATAGATTTATTTTTGACACTAAAAGTATTTTAATAAAAAGAAGCCAGTTGCAATGTCACCGAAAGCATGCTGGAAAACATAACTATTTCTTTTTCTATTCATCAACTGTTATAATTCTGCAACCTGCGATTATTTTAAGGGTTACACTTATATGCTGTCAACTCTTTTTCATTTTTCAAATGTTAATAGAACCATTTTTCATGGATATAAGCTAGCTTTTGAATATCCTTTTCATGCTTTCTTTTAAAGCACACATCTTGCATTCACAATTATTTCATTAATGTATTAAGCACATAGGAATACAATATTATGCACCAAACTCCTTTGATTGTGATAGATGTTAATAACATTACTGCTTGAAATTGCTGGAGTGATTTGTCAGTCGTAGCATCTGTCTTTATATGTACTGTTTAGATAGCGTGCAATTTAAAATTATTTTGTACTATTATATGGCTGATACTATGATGCTCTTCTAATTAAGCTCAAGATATATCAAATCAAGCTTGGAGCAAAACTACTCAGTAAACAAGATTAAGAAAAAGATTAAAAACAATTAAATATCGTTTAAATTTCAGATTAAGGAGTGTATTAAGTAGAGATCAATAAAGTACTAATAAGTCAAAATATGTATAAAATATTATGAAATTCAAAAGATTGAATAGATATTTCAATTTTATTTATATTAAATAAATTCCTTATTTAATTTTTAATCTTTAGTATTACTTTCCTTAATTTAAAAAATATCACAAACTCAGAACATTCTCCTTTTGTTTACAAAAGTGTGCCTGATTTTTGAATAAGATAAAAGTCATTCTCACTTACCTAGAATTAAAAAAAAAAAACCTGATAGCAATTTTAATGCCCAAATGAAGAAATCATGTGTACAAAATGAAAAATCCTTACCATTTTACAGATATTCTCACCAATGTCCAATATCTTTATACAAAAAAAAAACAAATACAAACTCTTGAAAGACTTTCTAATTGCAAGGGAACATGGGATCTGAGATTTATCTTAACAGCAAGAAAAAGCAATTGGTTTGAAAATTGGAAGCATGCTATAATATAATGTTGCTACTTTTGAAATCTAAATTGCTATTTCTAAGGTGATATCTGAAATGCTCCATATTGATAACTGCAATTTATAGCAAATTTGGTGTTTTGAAGATATAGACAGCATGTAACAAATTTGTAGTTATTCTTGAAGATTTTGTAATCAAAATATCTACATTGTTTTAATGTTTTTGATTCTTGTTCATATAGTTTTGAGATGAATTTCATGTAGACCAGGTTGACTTCAAAATTATTATGTACCCTAGGCTAGCTTTAATTCCAAATAGTTCTGCCCCACCTCTCCAATGCTGGGATTATAGGCATGAATCACTATATCTACTTCAAATCTATTAGCTTTAAAACAATACTTTATGGACATGATTAGCATGTAAAAAGAGTCATAAACATGTAAAATGCAATTTAATGAGTTGAAGAATCTGTATCATTGGGCTGGAGAGATGGCTTATCATTTAAGAGCATTTTCTGATTTTGCAGAAGACCTGGATTCAGTTCCCAGCTCCCACAAGACAGCTAACAGCTGACTATAACTCTGGTTCCAGAGTATCCAATGTCTTATAGCTTCTGCTGGAACCAGGCATGCATGGGGTATACATACATATATGTAGGCAAAACCCTCATGTATGAAATAAATTAAAAATATTGAAAGAAGAATATTTGCATCATTCTGTGAAACTGTCACTGTCATCAGGACATGGATATATCTGTCAAGTGAGAGTTTCCTTTCAATTATCTATTATTTATTTTATAGTAATAACACAAAACAAAATGTAAAATCAACACATTTCTAGAATAGTTTACTATTATGAACAATAGGCATTACTGAAATTTTCTTCACTTTAGCTAGTGTCTAATCTCTCACCATGCACAGTAACTACAATCCAGTTCTCTAGTGAACTATACTATGTTCTATGTATAGGGGAAGAAACCTAAGAGCTTTCTTTCTGAGTCTAACTTATTTCCCATAACATCTATTCAGGGTCCATTTATGTTGTCAGGAATCTATCACTTTAAGACTTAATATTTCCCTATTGTACAGATACAACATATTTATATGCTCCCCCATACATCAGTTGATGCAAATGTAACATTTCTACATTTGTTTTCAGTTTGTACATGAAAGACAGGAGAAAAAAATCTCTTTTTGTGATGGTTTGAATAGTAATGGCCCACATAGGCTCATATATTTGGATGCTTGGTCATTAGGGAGTATCACTATTTGACAGAGATTAGGAAGTGTGGCCTTATTGGAATGGGTATGGTATTTATGAAGAAAGTGTGTCACTGGGGGTAGGGTTTGAGGTTTCAAATGCTCAAGCCAGGCCCAGTGTCATCAGTCTTTTCCTGCTGCATGGGATGTAAAACTCTCAGCTATCTCTCCATCACCATGTCTGCCTTTGTGATACCATGCTTCCTGCCAAGCAATAATGTACTAAGCCTCTGAACTGTAAACCAGCTTCAATAAAATGTTTTCTTTATAATAGTTGTCATGGTCATGGTCTTTCTTCAGAGTAAGAGAAACACTAAGACAGAAGTTGGTACCAGGGACTGAGGTCTCACTTTGTCAAACCTAACCATGTTGCTTTTTGGTGGAATGTATATTTTGGATATTTGTACTAGGAAAGCAGTTGAACAGTTACAGTGGGACTTAATGGGCCATACTAGGAGGAAAGAAAGTGGTGGTGAGAGCAATATAGATTATGATGGCCCCCCTCAAGAGGCTTCTATTAGTATGTGGCCTGGATAGCATTCTTGTGACATTTTGGCAAAGAATGTAGCTAATTTTTACCCTTGTCTACAAAATTTGCCTAAAGATAAATTGAGAAGTTTTGTATTATTGGCATTGGTAGATGAGATTCAAAACAGCCTAATATTGACTGTGTTATTAATCGCCAGTCCTATATAGATTTATAATGAAAAGGAGCAAGCTGAGCAAGGAAAAATAGAAAATGTATAGTTTGAGGAGAAATGGGCTATCAAGAAGTGTAATAGATCTAAGTCCTGTGCTCAAGGAGATAAATTAGAGATAATTGCTGTGGGATGGTCTGTATGTCAAATCTGTTGCTCTGATTGATAAATAAAACACTGATTGGCCAGTGGCCAGGCAGGAAGTATAGGCAGGACTAACAGAGAGGAGAATTGAGAGAACAGGAAGGTGGAAGGAGACACTGCCAGCCACCGCCATGACAAGCAGCATGTGAAGATGCTGGTAAGCCACAAGCCACATGGCAAGGTATAGATTTATAGAAATGGATTAATTTAAGATATAAGAACAGTTAGCAAGAAGCCTGCCATGGCCATACAATTTGTAAGCAATATAAGTCTCTGTGTTTACTTGGTTGGGTCTGAGCGGCTGTGGGACTGGCGGGTGACAGAGATTTGTCCTGACTGTGGGCCAGGCAGAAAAACTCTAGCTACAGATAATGCTGAGGCTAAATGGAATAAAGGAAGTGGTGTCCTCAGGCTAAGACCCAACCAAATTTAACTTCCAATTTGTAAAAAGTAATTAAAGAAAACCTTAGGTCTGTGTGTGGTGGCACACACATTTTATCTCAGCACAAGAGAGGCAGAGATAGGTGAATCTCTAAGATCAAGGCCATCCTGACCTACAGGGAAAGTTCCTGGAGAGACAAGCTTAGGCAGTAAAAGAACCATCAAAAAAGAAAGCAAGGCGGGTGGTCATGGTGCATGCCTTTAGTCCCGGCACTTGGGAGGCAGAGGCAGGTGGATCTCTGTGAGTTCGAGGCCAGCCTGGGCTACAGAGTGAGTTCCAGGAAAGGCACAAAGCTACACAGAGAAACCCTGTCTTGAAAAACAAAAACAACAACAACAACAACAACAACAACAAAAAGAAAGCAAGTAAGAATGTGTATGAATAAGAGGGCCATATTCCAGCCCCAGTAGGTATCAAAACTTGGCAACTTTGGCCACATGGCTTTAGTTTTCAGGATACAGTAAAAGAGTTATAGATTCTACCTCTGTGACTAAGGAAAGCTGCAGAGACCAGGCATGTGCCAGGGTGTCCCTGCCTGGGGCTTAGAAAAGCCAATGTGTGAGGCTGTGAAAGTGAATTTAGGATTTCACTGTATATCCCAAGATTTTGGAGATGCCAGAAACAGGGGTAACTGGTGAGGAAAACTGCTAATAGGGAGTGAAACCAGCACAAAAGAAAGAAGTGTGCTGCAGTCAACAAATCTAAAAGGAGATGGAGATTTGAAGAGCACTTTGACATCAGACACGGAGATACAGAGTTTGGAGTTTGCCCAGCTAGTTTTTGTTCTTGCTTCGGTCCCCTTTTCTCCCTTTTGAAATTAATGTATACCCTGTGTTGTGAAATATTTTAAGATGTGTTACATTTGTTTATACTGTGGAACATTTGTTTAATGATGCAAAGATGTGTTGCATTCTTTTATGTTGCATTTGTTTAACTCTGTGAAGCTGTGTTACTTTGCCTACCTAGAATACCTGATTGGTCTAATAAAGAGCTGAATGGCCAATAGCAAGGCAAGAGAAAAGATAAGTGGGGCTGGCAGGCAGAGAGAATAAATAGAAGGAGGAAAAGAAAGAGGAGATCAAGGAGCAAGAACAAGGAACAGAGGATACTAGGGACCAGCCACCCAACCACATAGCTAGCCATGGAGTAAGAGTGAAAGTAAGGTATATAAAAATAGAGAAAGGTAAATGCCCAGAGGCAAAAGTTAGACAGGATAATTTAAAGTTAAGAAAAGTAGGCAAGAAACAAGCCAAGCTAAGCCTGGGCATTCATAAGTAATAGTAAGTGTCTGTGCATATTTATTTGGGAGCTGGCTGGTAGGCCTCCCAAAGAGCAAAAAAGTTAAAAGAAAAAATGACCACAACAATCTTATGCCATTGTACATTGAAAGTATGTGATCTGCTTTTTGATTTTGATTTTAGAGGGGGTTATGGTTGAGGGATTGCCATGAGTCTCTGAAAATAATTTCACTTTTAAACAGTGTTAGTTAGGGTTGTTACAGATTATGGGGACTGTTGAAGCTGGACAGAATTCATTTTGAATTTTGAAATGGCTACAAGCCTATGGGTGCCAAAAAGTGAAATGTGATCATTTGAATTAGAATGACCCACATAGGTTCATATATTTAGATCCTTGGTCATTAGGGTGTGGTGTTTCATGACAGGGATTAGGAGGTGTGGCCTTGTTGGAGAAAGTGTGTCACTGGGGTGGGCTTTGGGCTTCAAATGCTCAAAGCAGGCCCAGTGTCTCTCTCTTCCTGATGCCTGTCAATACAAATGAAGAACTCTAAGCTACCTCTCAAGCTCCATGTCTGTCTGTGTGCCACTATGCTTTATGCCATGATAATAATGGACTACACCTTCTAACTGTAAGCCAAGAAAATGTTTTCCTTTATGAGAGCTGCCATGGTAATGGTGTCTCTTCATAGGAACAGAAACACTGCAATACCTTTAAATACATATTTCAACTCCTTTGAACACATAGAAGATTAAGATGGCTGGATGAAGATAATTCTAGTTTTATTTTTTGTTTTTGAAAAACTTCCATATTATTACTATCATTGCTCTATCAATTTGTATTCTAAGCTAACAGTGTGAAATAATTCCCTTTTCTCTGTATCCTCAACTATATTCTAAAAAAATGTGAACTTGACTAATACAAAGCTGCTGAAAAAATTTATATGCATTAGAGTCAAATAACTGGCCCAGGGTTAAGAGTATTTATTTATCTTGCAAAGGACCTGGGTTAAATAACCAAAACCCATAAGGTGACTTAAAATCAACTTTAACTCTAGTTACAGTGGATTTGATAGCCTCCTCTGATTCCCATGGGCTCTTGCACACAAATGTTAACCATATATACACTCACATACACATATACATATGTAATACATAAATATTAAAAACAATTGTATATATATTTAGTGTTTAGAATATGTTCTTTTGATGTATATGATATTGTGAAATGACTTCTAAAATGAGTATAATCACCATTTCACATAAATAAACTATATTTTATAGTTTATTTCCTATGAATTAAGTTATTTTTAAATTTTAAGTATAAAATATATTAATACTAACCTTAGTTGAGACATTTATTCTAGACTTCAAGATATCTTCACTTTATAACATTTAATCAAAATTGTCCTGTTTCATAATCCCCAAGATCCTGGCATCCACTTCTGTAATTTCCTTTTAGGAATTCAGTTTCTTCAAATACCACATATGAATGAGCTCAGTTAGTAATTTTTGTATTAAATGGATTATTAAATTTAGCACAATGTCCTCAAGAATTATTCAGATTATCACATATTAGAATATTATTAATTGTAAATAAAACTGAAACTCAGCTTGACTAACTATATGTTAGCCCTTATGTTCCCACTTCCCATCCCCTTCCCTCTATCCCCTCTTCCTAGTTTACCCAGGAGATCTTAACCATTTCCCCTTACTGGGGAGATCCATGTGTGTCCCTCTTAGTGTCCTCCTCTTTACCTAGCTTCTCTGGGGTTGTGGATTGTAACCTGCTTTCCTTTGCTTTGTGTCTAATATTCACTTTTGAGTGAATACATACTGTGTCTGTCTTTCTGGGTCTGGGTTATCTCACTCAGGATAATTTTTCTAGTTTCATCTGTTTGCCTACAAATTTAATGATGACATTGTTTTTTACTGATGAGTAATAGCTCCATTGTATAAATGTACCACATTTCCTTTATCCATTCTTTGGTTGAAGTGCATCTAGGTTTGTTTCCAGGTCCTGGCTATTATGAATAATGCTTATATGAACATAGTTGAGGAAAAGTTCTTGTGGTGTGGTTGAGCATCTTTTGGGTATATGCCCAGGAGTGGTATTGCTGGGTCGTGAGGTAGTTTGATTCCCAGTTTTCTGAGATACTGCCATACCGAATTCCAGAGTTACTGTACAAGATCGCCTTCCCACCAGCAGTGGAGGAGTGTTCCTCTTTCTCCACATCCTCTCCAATATGAGCTGTCATCAGTGTTTCTGATCTTAGCCATTCTGAAAGGTGTAAGATGGTATCTCAGAGTCATTTTGATTTGCATTTCCCTGATGGCTAAGGATGTTGAACATTTCCTTAATTGTCTTTCAGCCATTTAAGATTTTTCTACTGAGAATTCTCTGTTTAGCTCTATAGCCCATTTTTAATTGGATTATTTGATATTTTGATGTCTAGGTTTTTGGCCAAGATCCTGGAGTTCAGTTGAAGAGAGGGAGGAAGGATTATAAAAGCAATGGAGGTCAGGATCATGATGAGAAAAACCACAGAGATAGCTGACCCAAGCCAGTGGGAGCTCATGGACTCTAGACTGATAGCTGTGGAGCCTGTATGGGACCATACTAGGCCCTCTGAATGTGGGTGAAAGTTGTGTGACTTGATTTGTTTGTGGGTCCCCTGGCAATGGGACCAGGTCTTATCCCAGGTACACAAACTGGCTTTTTAGAGCCCATCCGCTATGGTGCAATGCCTTACTCAGCCTTGATGTAGGGAAGTTTGGGGAAGGGTTTTTGTTTTGGTCTTTCAGGAGAATGAAGGCTAAGGAATCCAAAGAACACTGGATAATAAGACATTTGAAGATAAAGGACAAATCATTCAGAAAAAATGTCACAAGAAAAAGAGTAAATTGACCCACTGGTATATTACACATAAAATTTCATAAGTCTTCCTAAATGTTTGTTTCTGCCCTTCTCTACAGTCACATAACATAAATGGTCTTTATGTAGTTCCAGTTAAATTAAAAATTAAAGCTGATTTTGGAGTTGGAGCATGGCTCTCTCTTCTCTAAACCCAAGCATGCTTGTTAATAGAAAATACAAAATC
The DNA here is from genome assembly GCA_902168425.1 of Peromyscus attwateri. Taxonomy (NCBI): domain Eukaryota; kingdom Metazoa; phylum Chordata; class Mammalia; order Rodentia; family Cricetidae; genus Peromyscus; species Peromyscus attwateri. Next base: position 32,710 of record CABHPP010138229.1, on the reverse strand, counting down.
TCAATCTCTGTATCATGTCAGAAGAGCCATCTGATATGGGACAAAAGAAAACCAAAATTAAGAGAGTATTCTATTGTCACTTATCTCTTAATTCATTGGTTCTATTTTGATTCTTTAAAACTTCTCTTAAGATAGTTTTTGGTTGGTAATGCAAGTTACGATAGAAAGTGAATTAGGTATATTTTGGACTCACCAAAATAGGAAAATAGATAATGGAATATTTTCTCTTAATTTGTCAAATGCAAATGGACTAGACACTGTTGATGTATTTATTGCCTGTATATATTTCATATAGTTATTGTAATATATATATATATATATATATATATGTAGTTTTCTTATAAGTGTTATAATTTCTTATTTTTATTTTATATAAAAAACGGGAAATGTGGTGAGATATTGTATCCTCCAATATAGTGTACACTAATAAATCTTATCTGAGGATTAGAGGAAAAAGCCAGTATTAAACAGAGATGTCTGGCAATGGTAGCACATGCCTTTAATCCTAGCATTCAGGAGGCAGAGATGCATTTGGATATCTGTGAGTTCAAGGCCACACTGGGAACAGAGCCAGCTGTGGTGGCATATGCCTTAAATTTCAATACTAGTTAACCATAAAGGTCTGGAGGTCTGTACAGACAGACAAGAAGTGACAGAGCTGGGCAGAAAGAAGTGATACAGCTGGATGGAGAGAGAAAGTGAGATGGCAGGGACAGAAAGGCATATAGATGTGGGTATACAGAAAGTAGGTCTCTTTGGAGGCTGAGGGTTGGTAAGGTGAGGTTGGCTGTGGCTTGTCCTATTCCTCTGATCTCTCAGTTTTAACCCTGATCTGGCTCTGGGATTTTTTTTATTAATAAGACTGTTTAGTAATTCGTCTTACACAGATCCCATCACCAAGTCTCATCTACAGCTCTGCAGCAGAACATCCACTTATGACTTAATTCCCTGCCCTCTGTTCTTATACCCTGTGGATCCCAGAGATCTTCCCATTCTAAATTCCTTTCCATGACTCATTGCTTTTTCTTAGCTCCCAACTCCAGCAGGCCCACCCTACTAACCAACATACCATGCCTTTCAGAAAACCGGGGAGGTTGCCTTCAGTATCTTCTTTTCTCTGTTGCCCCAAATCCAATCCCCCAATGTCATCCTCAGTTCTACAGCAGGACACTCATGGCAGCATACCATGCTTCCCTGCTCCCATCTCCTCTGGATCCCAAAGGTCTTCACCCTCTAACTTCCTCCTCCATCTTCTTTCCAAGACCTCCATCTCAGCAGGTACCTCCTGTTTACCCAAGGGCCAGTCCTTCCAGAAAAAGTAGTCTGAAGGCAGATCCACGTCTCTTCTACTGCTCCTGAGATTCAATACCCCCAGTCTTATACCCAGATCTATAAGAAGAAAACTGCTGTGTTCTCCCTTTCCCATGTGACCCCATCCCCAACACATCACCAAGCTCTTTTCCTCCAACCTTCCTATCCACAACTCACCTGAATATCCTAACCTCTAACACCAGCAGGCATTCCACATAAACACACCAGGTGAGCAGGCCAGAAAAACAGGCAGCACACTGCCATCATAGCCTCTAAAAATCTGGACAGGGAACAGTAACATCAGGAATAAAGCACACAATCAACAAAGGCAAATCCAGAAATCAACACATAGACCTAAAACCATTCCAAATCCAGTTATAAAGACACCAGAATAAAAACACAATCAACAGTAAGGGCACTATGTCTTCACCAGAGCCCAGTCATCCTACATATCAGGCTCTCAATATTCCACTATAGTTGAAGGACAAGAAAAAGATATTAAAACCAACTATATGAAGATGATAGAGGTACTTAAATAAAAAATGTATAAATATCTTAGAGAAATCCAAGAAAACACAAACAAACAGAGGAAGAAAACAAATAAAACTACTCAGGACCTGAGAATGGAAATAGAAGCAATATGAAGAAGCACAAATTGAGAGAATTCTGGAAATAAAAAAAATAGTAATTTGAACAGGAACTATAGAGGTAAGCTTGAACATCAGAATGTAAGAGACTGAAGAGAAACATCAGACACTGACTATGTGATAGAAGAAATAGATACATTGATCAAAGAAAATGTTATATATGAAGATTCTAGACAAAACAAAGTCCAGGAAATCTGGAACACTATGAAAGAACCAAACATAAGAATAATAAAAAGAATTGAGAAGAATCCCAAGTGAAAGGCCAAGAAAATATTTCAATAAAACCATAGAGAAAAATGTTCCTAACCTAAAGAACAACATGCCTATAAAGATACAAGAAGCATACAGAACACCAAATAGAAAAGTTCCCTCACCACATAATAATCAAAACACTAAACATGTAGAACAAAGAAAGAATATAAATAGCTGCAACAGAAAAAGACCAAGTAACATATAAAGGCAGACCTACTGCAATTAGAGCTAACTTCTCAATGGAGAATCTAAAAGCCAGAGGAGCCTAAACAGATAGCAGAAGATATTAAGTGACTACAGCTGTTAACCCAGCACACTATACCCAGAAAATTCAATAACTATAGATGGAGAGAATAAGATATCTCATGATAAATTCAAATTCAAACCACATCTATCTACAAATCCAGCCTACTGAAAGTTCTAGAAGAAAAATTCCAACCTCAGGAGTTTAATTACACTCATGAAAATACAGGAAATAAATAACCTCACAAAATCAAAGTAAAAAGAATGGAAGCACGCGCGCGCGCGCACGCGCGCGCGCGCACACACACACACACACACACACACACACACACATACACACACACACACAATATCACCACAATCACCAACAGAAAAAGCAAAATAACTAGAAACATCAGTCATTGATTATTGATATCTCTCAGTATCAATGTTCTCAATTCCCTAATAATAATACACAGAGTAACAGAATGAATATGACAACAGGATCCATTTGTTTGTTCCTTCCAAGTTAGACACCTCAGGAACAAGGATAGATATTATCTCAGGGTAAAATGTTGGAAAATGCTTTCCCAGAAAATGGACTTATGAAGCAAGCTGGTGAAGCCACTTTAATATATAACAAAATAGACTTCAAACCAAAACTAATCAAAAGAATTAGGGAAGGACATGACATACTCATCAAAGGAGAAATCCACCAAGATATTTCAATTCTTAACATCTCTTTCCCAAACACAAGGGCACTCAAGTTTATCAAATAAGTACTACTACAGATTAAACACATGTCAACTTGCACACACTGACAGTGGGAGACTTCAATACCATAATCTCACCTGTAGACAGGTCATCTAGACAAAAACTAAACAGAAAAATACTGGAACTAAAAGACACTATAAAACAAGTGGACCTAAGAGATACCTACATAACATTTCATCCAAACACAAAAGAATATATCTTCTTCTCAGCACCTCATGGAACTCTCCTAAGTTCACCACATAGTCAGACACAAAGCAACTGTCAACAGACAAGAGAAAATTAAAATAACTCACTGTATCCTATCAGATCACCATGGATCAAAGCTAGATATCAACAACAGAAAAAAAAAGTTTGCAAACTCATAGAAACTGAAAAACTCTCTGCAGAATTAAAAATGGATCAAGCAGAAAAAAGAAAGGAATTAAAGAGTTTCTAGAATTAAATGAAAATGAATAAACAGCATACCCAAATTTATGGGACAAAATGATTGCTGTGCTAAGAAGAAAGTTCATAGGACTAAGTGCCAACATAGAAAATTGGAGAGATATCATACTAACAACTGAATAGCACACCTGAAAGTTCTAGAACAAGAAGAAGAAATCAGACCCAAAAGAAATAGAAGGCAGGGAATAATTGTACCGAGGGCTGAAACCAATAAAATAGAAACAAAGACAACAATACAAACAATCAATTTAACAAAGAGTTGATTCTTTGAGAAAATGAACAAGATAGACAAATCATTGTACAAAATAACTAAAAGGTAAAAAGAGAATATCCAAATCAACAAAATCAGAAATAAAAATGGGAACATAGAAACAGAAACCAAGAAAATCCAGTGAATCATAAGGACATATTCTAAAACCCTGTACTCTATCAAATTAGATAATATAAAAGAAATGGATAATTTTCTTGATAGATACCACTTACCAAAGTCAAATCAAGATCAGATACACACTTTAAATAGACCTACAAAAGCCTAGTGAAATAGAAGCAGACAATGAAAGACTCCTGACCACGAAACCCTCCAGACATTCTTAGTGCAGATTCTACCACACATTCAAAGAACAGTAAACACCAATATTACACATTTTCTTCACAAAATAGAAACAGAAGAAACATTGCCCAATTCATTTTATGAGGCCACAGGTACCACCTACCCAAAACCACATAAAGACTTAAAAAAAAAAAAAAAACAGAAAAAACCCTGCACATTCTGCTGCAATAATGGTGGCACAGAACTTGTGGAAGTGGCCAATGTCTGGTTTTGCTTGAGCCCTGTGCCACAAATGGTAGCCCATGCCAAAAACTGCCCCCATGACTAGGAACTGGAGACTGCATAGCCCAGAGACCTAAGGAAGAATCAAACACGATGTCTGGCAAAAATAAATAAATAGATAGATAGATAGATAGATGATAGATAGATAGATAGATAGATAGATAGATAGATAGATAGATAGAAATGAAAACTCAATGAAATGATTCCTAATGATATTCTGCTATAGTCATATCTTGGTGCTTTATCGAGTCCTCATCAGAGAGCTTTCCTCTGGCAGCAGATGGGAGCAGCAGAGAGACTTCTTTTGCAAGCAGATTGGAGCAGATGCATAGACCTACAGCTAGATAGTCTGCAGAGAGTGTGTCTAAATTGTAACTCTCCATAAGTTCCCTCCTCTCAGAGCTAGAGAAACTCCAAAGAAAAGGTGAAAGAAATATTGTAGGAGTCAGGTGGGACTGAGGATACTAGAAGATGGCCCAACAAAGGAACTAAACATGGTTCATATGGGCTCAAACACACGTGAATAGCCAAAACCAGACCTGCATGGGTCTGTACCGAAACAGAACTACATGGGACCTCTGAATATATGTTGTTATGGTTGTTAGTTTTTTGTTTTTGTGGGACTCCTAACATTGAGAATAGGTGTATCTCTGACTCTTTTGCCTGCCTTGGGATTCCTTTCTTTCTATTGGGTTGCCTTGTCCAGCCTCTATATGAGGGCTTTCACCTTGTCTTATTGCTCCTTATTTTGTCATTTTTGTTATCTCTTGGAGGCCTGCTCCTTTCTGAAGGGAAAGCGTGAGATAGTGCATCTGGGGGAAAGGAGAAGTGATAGGAGAGTAGGGAAGGTGGAGGGAGGGAAAACTATACTTAAGATGTATTATTATATAAGAGAATCTATATTCAATAAAAAAGAGAGAGTTATAGACAAATTTCCCTCTAGGAACATAGGTAAAAGTATACTCAATAAAATACTTAAAAACCAAATTCAAGAACACGTCATTAAAATAATCCACCATTATCAATTGGACTTCATCACAGAGTTGCTTAGGAGGTTCAATATAATAAAATCAATAAATACAATACACCATATACATAAATGTAATACAAAATGGCACAACCATATCTGATGGGAATGACAAAAGTCATAAGGCCAGCACAGCTGCTTGACAAAGATCCATTAAAGCTGAGCCACATGATGGCTGCCACATCACCTTTGGTTTTCATTTCCACATGTTGAATACTTGGGACAATTTTAATATTTGTACAATTTGGGCATAGTGGATTGATAGAAATTTTTTATGAATCATTTATGTCTTCTCCCAGGAATGCTGCTTCTAAACTTCCTCAGGAAAGTCCTGAGCATACTACACCTCCCACTCTTAAGGATATATTCTTATTTACTTGAAGGTCTTCCTTACACCTTGGAGGCTGTGGCACACATAAAGAAGCTAGAGGTGTTTTTTAGGAGGCTATTAGCTATTAGACATTTTTGAAACCTCTGTCCTTGTACTTACTCAGGAACAAGATAATGAAAACAAAGTAAACTCAAAAAGTTCAACAAGATTCAGTGGATTAGAGGAGTTGGCCACAGATCAGACTGCAAGCCTCTTCCCACTATCTACTCAGGCAATTATGTGGCATAGACAGCAACAAAGTTAGACTAGCTGAAGTTACCTCTGCTCTGTACAGAGATTTATATTGATGAACAAAGAACAGAGTAGAAAAATCATAAAAAAGAGATATCAGGACCTCTTTTTCTTAGAAAAGTTAGCATATACAGAGTCACTGTAATGTCATATGACCAAAGAAAAAGCAGAATGCCAGGACTAGAATTACAAACAAATTCTATATAGATATAATATATAAGCATTGTATTATTCTGGAATTTGTTTAATAACTGCAGTAGCTTTGGCCTGAGGAATTTTCTTGGGCACTCTCACCATTAAGAGTTAATAATACACTGCTTGGGACACAGCAATATGCCCAGGGTGGCTTAGAAATTTTGTTTTGGTCTAGTATATTTGTAACCACAAAGGCTACCAGCCTGAGAACAGCCTATAATATGCCTCCAGATTCTTAAAAATTGGGTTATGGGGTTAATGAGTAAAAATGATAACTCTGTTTATTAATGATGTCAAAACTAGAGGAAAAATAATTGGAAATGATAACTCTGTTCTGTCATAGTTTATTAGGGATGACTAAAAGAGCAAGAGGAAGTGAAACACATGTTCAAAAATAAAAATGATATGATCTATGTTTTGAAACAACATGAATATATCCCTGCTTACTAAATTCTGTATAAATAAAGAAGCACTCTGGTTGCTAGTCAGTCAGGCTGTAAGATTTTGACCATCCCCATGACCTTGCTCAACTCCATCCCCTGCCAACTCCTTAGATACTCTGCTGGAACCTGTGAACCACCAGGAATGGGCTTCTGGCAAAACAAACAAACAAACAAAAGATCATCTCATTTGATGCATAAAATATCTTTGACAAAACCAAAAACATTTCCATGATAAAAGTCCTGGAATGATTAGAGATACAAAGGACATACCTAATCATAACAAAGGAAATTTAAAGCAAGTTCATAGCCAACATCAAATTAAATGGAGAGACATTCAAACAATTCATCTAAAGTCAGGAACATGAAAAGGTGGTTTTCTACTATTTCCATATCTATTCAGTATGATACTTGAAGTTTTGGCTAGAGCAATAAGACAAGTGAAGGAGACCAGGGAGACATAAATTTAAAAGGAAGAAGTCAAAGTTTTGTTTGCAGATGATATGATAGTAAATATAAGTGACCCTAATATTCCCATCAGGAATTCCTTCCTACAGGTGATAAATATTATCAGCAACATGGATAGATATCAGATTACCACAAAAAGTCAGTAGCCCTTCTATATACAAATGATATACAGACTGAGAAAGAAAATAGGGAAACAATACCTTTCATAAAAGTCTCAAGTACTATAAAATAATGAGATAACTCTAACCTGGCAAATGAAAGATTTGCATAATAAAACTTCAAGTCTTTGAAGAAAAAAATTGAAGAAGAAATAAGAAGACGGAAAGATCTCTGATGATCAAGGTTTAGCAGGATTAAAATAGGAAAAATGTCCATCAAAACCAAAGCAATCTGCAGATTTAATACAATACTGACCAAATTTCCAACACAATTCTTTACAGACTTTAAAAGGACAATTCTAAAATCTATATGGAAAAACAAAGGACCCCCTGGCAGTAGGATCAGGATCCATCCCTGGTGCATGAGCTGGCTTTTTGGTGGGTTACCTTGCACAGCCTTGAGGCAGAGGGAGGGGCTTGGACCTGCCTCTACTGAATGTATCAGGCTCTGCTGACTCCTCATGGGAGGCCTTACCTTCTTGTAGGACAAGATGGGAGTGAGTTGGGGGGGAAGGCTGCTGGGGCTGGAGGAGGGAAGAGGGGGGTCTGTGATTGATATGTAAAATGAATAAAGTAAATTTCCTAATTAAAAAAAGTAAGAAAGAAAAAAACAGGATATCTAAAACAACCCTGAACAATAAAATAACTGCTGGAGGTCTCATCATTCCCAATTTCAAGTTGCACTACAGAGCTACAGTGATGAAAACTGCATGCTGTTCCCATAAAAACAGACATGCTGATCAATGGAACTAAAATGAATGAATTCTGAGACATAATTTAACACACACACACACACACACACACACACACACACACACACACACAATTACCTGCTTTTTAATAAAGAATCCAGAATTGCACTCTGATAAAAAGCCAGCATCTTCAACAAATGGTGCTGATCAAGCTGGATGTCTGCATGTAGAAGAATGAAAATACATCTATATTTACTAACCTGCACAAAACTCAAGTCAAAGTGGATCAGAGGCATCAACAGAAAACAAGTTACATTGAACCCGATGGAAGAGAAAGTGGGGAATAGGCTTGAATGCTTGAGATGAACACATGAGACAACTTTCTGAACAGAATACCAGCGGCCCAGGCACTAAGATGAACAATTAATACATAGGATCTCATGAAACTGAAAATCTTCTATAAGGCAAAGGACACCAGCAATAGGACAAAGTGGCAGCCTACAGAATGGGAAAGGAATTTTAACAACTACACATCTGATAGAGGATTGACATCCAAAATATATAAAGAATTCAGGAAGCTAGATATCAAAACACCACATAATCCAATTAAAAATGTTTACTGATCCAAACAGAGAAATGTTAAACATCCTTAGCTATCAGGGAAAGGAAAATCAAATCTACTATGAGCTTTTATCTTACAGCTCTCAGAATGGGTAAGATCAATAACACAAGTGACAGCTCAAAGTGAGGAGGATATGGAACATGGGGAGAACTCCTGCATTGCTGGTGGGAGTGAAAACTTGTTCAGCCACTATGGAAATCAATATGGCTATCCCTCTGATAGTTGGGAATTGGTCTACTTAAAGATCCAACTATACCACCCTTGAACATATACCCAAAGTATACCCTGTCCTCTAACAAGGACACTTGCTCAATCATCTCAACCATGTTCTTTATGGCTTTACTCATAATAGCCAAAAGCTAGAAACAACCTAGATGTCCTTCAACAGAAGAATGCATAAAATGTGGACTGTTACTCAGCTGTTAAAAAAATGTCTTCATGGAACAAGAAAAAATTATTCTGATTAAGGTAATCCAGACCCAGAAAGATGAATATGATATGGTTTCACTTATAAGTGGATATTAGCCTTCAAGTAAATGATAATCATGTTACAGTCTATATACCCAGAGGGTATGTTAGATATGATAGATAAACCAGAGGGGTAGAAAGGAGGCAAATGTATCTCCCTTACTCGGGAAAATACAATGGACTTCATGGGTGGACTGAGGACAGATGGGAATTGGATTAAAGGCATCATTTTGTGGGGAGATGTGTTACAGGGAATCTGTTAGAGGATAGACAGCTGGAAATGCAGAGCATTTGGGGATGGTTTGGAGACCCTGCTATGGTAATGTTATGTATGAAGGTAATCCTAATGAGGATTCCTAGCAACAGGGGGTAAGGAGTCTCAACTGGCCATCTCATCTCACCAGACAATGATTCCAATGGTGGGACTGGAGGTTCCATTTAATTTAGTTGTTGGCCAGGGTGGGGCCAAGGAGTCTCATGGAAATCCCTCAATAACCAAGACTGTAACTAAGACAATAGGTTGCTCTCTGCAAATTACCAGTGGGTCCCCATTCCTGAGGACAACACCCACACAACTCATGAAGAGGTTGAGCTGCTGCGGACATGGAACATTCACCCCTATGTTCCAGTCTCTTTGGTGCAAGAAAGAACTCTGCAGGCTACTGAAAAAGAAATGTGGACACCAAATCAGCAACAAAACCTTTGACCTACAATATTTTCTGCCTGCAAAATATGCCAGGGCAGTGGTGGCACAGAACTTGTAGGATTAGCTAACCAATATCTGATTTGACTTAAGGCTCACTCCATGAGAAGGAAAGCTTACCTGACAGTGCTTGGTAATGTGATAGTTTGAATGAAACTGGTCCCCTTAAGCTCATATGGAATGGAACTATTAGATTTTGAGGTGTGGCTTTGTTGAAGTATGCACGGCCTTGTTGGAGGAAAAGTTTCACTGTGGGGGTGAGTTCTGAGGTCTCATATATGCTTAAGCCGTGCTCAGTGTCTCAGTTCATATTCTGCTGCCTTTGGATCAAGATATAGAATTTTCAGTTCCTTCTCCACCACCATGCCTGCCTACACACCACCATGTCCCATGGTGATAACAATGGACTAAATCTATGAACTGTATACGACCCCAATTAAACGTTTTCCTTTATAAGAGTTCCATGGTCATAGTGTCTATTCCCAGCAATAGAATGCCTAAGACATGTAACCAAGGACACAAGACTAGATAGTCCAGAGACCTATGGTAAAATCAAATACTACTGGCCTAAAAAGAAAAAAAAAGGATCAATAAAATGATTCCTAATGAAATTCTGATATACTCATAGACAAGTGGCTTATCCTGTCATCATCAGAGAGATTTATTCTACAACCAGATAAGAACAGATGCAGATATCCATGGCCAGACATTACACTGAGAAAGTTTTACTGGGATGTTGCCATTAAATCCTTCCCCTTAGAGTTCAGAGAATTCTGCAGAAGTGGAGGCAGAAAAATTGTAAGAGCCAGCAAGCATAGAGGATAGCAGAAGAACAAAGCCTTCTAACGGCACACATGAGCTCACAGAGACTGAAGCAGGAAGAACAGTGCCTATATAGGTCTGCACCAGGTTATCTGCATATATATTGTAGCCAATAACTTAGTATTTTTATGGGACTCGAGTGTGAGAATAAATGGGTATCTGACTTCTCTGCAGGCTCTTGGGACTCTTCTCCTTTTGTTGGGTCATTGTCTCCAACTTCAGTATTATAGTATTTGCCTCATCCTATTGTATTTTATTTTGTAAGTTTATTTATCTCTTAAAAGGCTGTTCTTTTCTAATGATAGAAACAAAGGAGTTGATCTAGAGGAGAAAGGAGATATGGAGAAACTGAAAGGTTAGAGGAAGAGAAAATTATAATTAGGATATGTTGCATGGGAAAAGAATCTATTTTCAATAAAAAGAAAAATAAAACTGAAAATAAATGCAGCAGATAGTTTTAACAATACATTCAACCTTATAGAAAAACAAGTCTGCAAAATCAATAATCTTCCCTTTGAAATTATTCTCAAAAGAATAAAAATGAAAAGTAAAAGTGAAGAAAAACTTTCTGGCTTTTATACTATAATGAATTGAGTCAACTTGAGCATTACATGAGACCTACAGTGACAGAAAAATTGAAAGGAGAAAAATTTATTTAAAGAGAGAAAAGCTAACTGACAGGTTTCTAATTAGTACATGCCAGTAATCCTAGAACTCAGCAGAGTAACACAGTTTGATTGAGAGCTTATGTCCAGGCCAAGATACATGTTGAGTTCCAGGATAGCCTGGGATACATGAAACTCTATATCCAAACAAAACAACAAAAATGGTAGAATCACCTAATTACATAAATTTTCTCAAATTTATTAAAGAGAAATGAACATGTTGTTCTATTTTTCAAGGTATCCTAAAGAAGGCTATCAAAAGATACTCATTACTGACAAAGTGAATCAAGTTCAGAATGCAGTAATGCTAGATGTTCAAAAATAAGGGTATGTCCTCTGCCTGTACAGATCTCAGTACTGTGGTTCTCTTTCCACACTCTCAAGGAATTTGGGAAACAAAATTATTACAGAAGGCCACAATGAGAATGATCTCAGGGATTTCTGGATGGGAAAAGAACCTACTCAGCAACAGACAGTGAAGATAATTTTAACCAATGGCCCCTGGTATGCACAAAAAGAAAACTTCCAAAGTGTACACTACTTAGGGTAACATTGGATACTTGACCAATACAAATTCAACAATACAATACATCTTAAGAAACCACAAATTCCACTGATTCCCCCATCTAACTTTTGACTGCCTACTAAATACATTTAACTGGCATGCTCGATTTTTCGAGGATCCAGAAGGAAGCCTCTCCAATATTTTTTTTCTTTAATCTGTTTTTAATCCTTCCTATTTGTTTTATATTTTTCCTATTATATTTTGGGAGTATTTTTACTTTACACACAAACACACACACACACACACACACACACACACATACACACATACACACACACACACACACACATTACTTTTTTTCATTTTTTAGATTAAAATGTTATTACATCATTGTCCCCTTTCACTTTCTCTTCTCCAAACCCTCATATAAACTGCTTCTTTCTCTCTTTCAAATCCATAGCTTTTTTTCATGAATTGTTGTTATATACATATATGTATGTACTTAAATAGATATTCCTAAATATATAAATACGTGATGAGTCTGTATAATTTTACTTTTATATATGTCAGCAGCTACACCAATAAAGTCCCAATGAGATGACTACTTATAACTAAACTGAACTAGGATAATAGCAATATACATGCTGATGTGCACAGGGGAATGAATATAGAAATACAAGCTGCTCAGTTTGTATCATGTCACTTTTAGGTATGTTTTTAGGGTTGAACATTTGGTGTCGAATAATCAACTGGTGTTCTCTTCCCTAGGGAAGATGGTTTCTCCCATTCTGAGCATTCCTTAGTTTCTGTAGTCCTTAGTCCTTTGTGTAGGCTTGAGATATCTTGGGCTTTCCCTGGTCTATATTAGTGTATCTATTGTTTTTGCCCTTGTTCAGCTCATGTTTATGCATTCATTTTCACGAGATTTTATTGATGTAGCTTCTTACATTCTTGGGAGACACACTCTCATAGTAAACACCCTTATACTCTGTCTCTTACAATATTTCCATGTCCCACTTCTGTAATGATCACAAAAACGTTATTTATAAATTGTTGTTAGGGATTATGTTGTTTTCATAAATTAGTGGTTGTAGATTCTCCTCCAGTATCCATGACTTCACTATCCCTGGTTAGTTGTCTAGATTTCCAGTACCAGAAATGATTTCCCTCTTGTTGAACAGGTCTTTAATTCTAATTAGAGAGTTATTGGTTACTGCCAGAGTATGTGTCCCAAAATTGCACCCTTAGAATTATGCTGTATTGGTGGTACATAGGCATCATAGATGGGTAGTATTGAGGTTGCTTCCCTACTTTGGAAGCTTACATGGCACCTTCATAAGTTTTAGGCCTCCAGAAGGCCTCTCTGCCAATGCAGCAAAGTGAATCAGACCAACTTGAAAAGGCCAGGTTTAAGCCGGGCGGTGGTGGTGCACGCCTTTAATCCCAGCACTCGGGAGGCAGAGGCAGGCAGATCTCTGTGAGTTCGAGGCCAGCCTGGTCTCCAAAGTGAGTTCCAGGAAAGGCTCAAAGCTACACAGAGAAACCCTGTCTTGAAAAACAAAAAACAAAAACAAAAAACAAAAAAAAAAGAAAAAAAAAAAAGAAAAGGCCAGGTTTAATGGGTTAAACAGTCCTGGGCAATTCCCTGGCCAGAAGAGAGGAGACTGGCACTCGAGACTGGAAGAACCACATGTCTGTTTTCTGGGATACAGCTCATATAACCTGTGAAAGTGGTCTTGAGCCTCTCTGCAAGAGGAGCTGTGTTTGGTGGGCTTTGAAGGGGCAGGTTTAGGGAAAGAAATAGGAGAGAGGAGTTGAGATGGATCTTCCACCAAACTACTTCCAAACATTCCAGATTCTTTGGTTATAGGGATGCCAGGGTGCCAGGGGTTGAGGTGGAGTTCCCATCCAAACATTTCAGACTCTTTGGGTATAGAGGCAATATATAGGTTCAAGTCTGACTACTTCCTGTAGGCATGGGGTGACATGGGGAAGAGGAGTCTGGAGTTGGTGGACTCACATTCAGCAGAAAGTGTGAGGAGAGGAACATCTGGTTAATTGTCATTCTGGAGACCTCAGGCATCTGTTTCTTGAGGAAGAGAAGAAGGAAAGGTTTTGGAAAAAAAATTGATCATTAACATCTGCCCTAGTTATACTATAAAGATGAATGTACAGAGCAGAAGAGCAGATAGGCTATTTAATGGGACATCTTGGAAAACCAGAGGGTGGAGGGCTCCAGCTGCTGGCCAGACCATGTATCCTGAATAGGTACCCACTTGAGCCTGGAGAGATACCAGCATGGATGTCCCAGGAGCTTAGCAGCTGAGGGAAGGGTGAGGATCACAGTATGAATGGAGAAGGGACCTCAGAAGAGAGAGGTAAAAGAAGTACCTGGTCAGTTAGGGAGTTTGGTCTGTGAGGTGGTGATTGAGGAGGAAGGGCCTTCCTTAAAGGAGCTCAAAATGTCTCAAGACTATATGAGAGCATGGGGTACTCCGGAGGTGGGTAAGGGCAATTGGGAGAAAGGAGGGCCAAGATAACCTGAGTACAATGGAGAGCATGGTGAGCTGTTCTTTGATGAGTCCATTGGCCTTCTCAACCTTTCCTGAGGATAAAGGTGTCAACCATAGTTATGAGGTAATGGAGTTATTTAGGTGTGGACATGTGAGTGAAGTCAACCTGCCAATCCTTGCCTGGTTGGTGTCTTTGAAGCTGGTGCAGAGACTGGCATATCTGGAGGGCCACTATGAATGGACCTGTAAAATACTCAGGAGAGTGTGGGGGCCAAGATGAGTGTGGCACCTAAAAAGGATGAGAACATTGCAACCAAGCAGAGGTGCAGGGCAAGCAGGTATGACCAGAAAAAGAATGTGAGAAGAATCACCCTACAAGTATGCAGGGAGGTGTCAGGGTCTTAAATGGGAACAGATGGATCCCATCCACCCCTGTGACAGAAATTTGTGAGGGAACTGTAGGACCTGAGTGAGATGTCAAAACAGAATAGGTAGCTCATGCATCCAAATGAAAGTCAATGGACACACCTGCTACCTGCAGCGTCACCCGAGGCTCGGAAAGGGCATTGGGAGTCAGCAGGTCTAGGCTGTGTCAGGTTTCTGCCAGGCTTAGGAGTTCTCAGTTGCCAGAGTTGGTGAGGCTGGACCTCCATGGCATGGCATAGAGGACAAGGCTGCACAGGGGCATTCCAATTTTCAGTGCCCAGGCTGTCGGCAGACAGGACATGACCTCCTGGGCAGCTGGGGGTCAGGGCAACACTGTGACCAGTGACTCTCCTTGCCGCATTTGAAGCAAGTTTTTTGCAGAGTTGACTTGGACTGAGCTCTGGCAGGATGGAGCCTCACGGCTGACTTCCCTTGTACCCCTTGTGGGGACCCTGGTAGCCTCATTGCAGCTGCTAAGGCTTGGGCTTGGAGTGTATTTTCTTGCAGCCTTGTCTGTCAGGTTGACTCAGTTGTCATTCTTGAGCATTAAAAACTTTAATAGCCATTTTAATCAATTCCTGTTGGGGAGTTTGGGGATACTCCTCAGACTTTTAATTTTTTTTTTTTTTTTTTAGTATCTGGTGCCGACTAAGAAATGAAATGTCTGGGAAGGCAGGAGTCTGGAAAGACTGAGTGTAAGAAGAAACCGGGGAAGATTTGGGGGCATTAGGCCAGTGTGGAGGCTGAGGCATTGGGAGATAGGGAGGAACAGTGGGGGGAGGGGAGGACAGGAAGGAGGGGAAGGAGGAGGAATTTGGGCTTAGATTTTTGGCCCCAGAGGAAAAGGTTGGTGAAATGGTGCTGGTGGTGCTGCTGGTTACCCTGTGGAAAGGTCACAGTCACAACAGAACCCAGTAGTAGTTTTCAGAGCTTTATTAGGAGGGGAAGGGGGGAGGGAGAAAAAGAAGAGCCAGGCCTGGAGAGAGAGAAAGATATGGGAGGGAGGGAGCAGAACAGAGAGAGAACAGCGAGAGAGGATGGTGTCTACATCCAGCTTTTAAGGCACACATTGTGTGACCATGCTGCGTGTATGTATTAGCCAGCACTCCCTGATGACCTAATATGCAAGTCCCCAAGCTGCATATGTGCAGGAATGAGGGCAGGATCCTAACATTCCAGACTTTTGGCTTATTATAAAAAAAGGCAGGTGAATAGGAATAGGGGCATCGTTTCTCCCAGAAATAACTGCTTCCAGCTGACTTGGTGGGTATTGGTTGGCTCTTATAGGGGTAGGGAAGGGGGCCTTCTGAGTTAGAAAGGCATCCTGGAATGGTGGGCTATCCTGCTGTCCTGGAGCCTTCCATCCCTTTTGTCTTGGCACTCTGGCTGCTTTTGTGTCTGGCAGGATGCTGGTGAGACAGAAAAAGCCTGAAGTCAATCCAACCTGTCCAGATGGATTTAAGGTGGTTTCTGGAGCTTGGGAAGAATTTTGAACATGTTAAGAAGCAGCCATGAGAAAATTAGTGACCATTGTAGTGTTTAGTATTCTGCTTATGTTGGTTAGTGTTAATGAGAGAGACAGAGAGATTGGAACATGTTTTTAAGCTTTATCAGAGACAGATTATTTTAAGGCACCTGTTTTCTTTACTAGTTTAGCATCCAGGAGACACAGGTGATCAACTGCTGAGAGCATTTAACAGTAATAGGTGGTTATATTAAAGTCTGTTTTTGTAGAACCCAGATACTTTTGGATCTGGGGGTGTAAATACCTTTTAGCTGTTACAGTTTCTTACTTCATGATCCTTGGACTCCAGTTCTGTGGTGGTCTGAAGCAGCCATTAGCTGAGCAGTTTATTAGAAGGAGGAACTGGGAAGAGAAAAGCTTGTGGGGTGAGAACTTATTTCTTTGGAATTAGGGACAAGGCAGAGATCAGGGTCCTGTCTGTGTGCATGAGGAGGAGAAGCACTGCTGACAGGTCTGGAGTGAGGCACCTGGAGGGAGCAATGAAATGAAAGCTCCTATCTTAGCTGGAAATATTTTCCCATTAAGTAACCCTGAAAGTGCAACTAATTAAGTCTGGTGAGGTGGGTAAGGCTGTCCTCCCTACCCTCACAATAGGGAAACAAGGAGAGGTACCATCCCCAAACTCCCAGGACCAGGTCAGTGGCTCTGGTGTCCAGAAGGAAAGAAACAGATCACTTCTATGCTGTGTTCTGGGTTCCCTGTGAGCCTGTAGCCAAGCCTAGGTCTGCTGGAGGACATAGCTTGATGTACCCATGCCATCTTGGTGCCTGGGGGCAGTCAGCTGACTGGTCTTTCTAGGCAGCACTTTCAACAAAGCTATTGATGGCCTGGCAGGGCACTTGTTAGTCCGTGGCCTTTTTCCTCACTTAAAACAGGGACCCAACAGATTTTGGGAGCCAGGATGTGCCAGCACTTGGCAATTTTGTTCTCAGGCTTTTTTCATCTCTCCCCTGGTATACCTTAAATGCCACAAAACGTCTGCCTGTTGAGTCAGGAGCCTTGTTCTCCAGATGCCTAAGTTTTAACCCTATGTCAGGGAGGTCTGGAGGACAAGAGATGGATTTTACTCTGTGTCTTGAATTTTTTTTATGTTTTCTGGCTTGAGGACAGCTTTAGGAAGACCCCCCAGGAGGCAGAGTGTGAACTGATCTCTGGCTAAAGAGCCATCCTGATTACTGTGATCCCCATGTGGGGTTTGATTGTAAACTTATTTGCATGCATCCTAGCCTGCTTTCAGACCTGTCTGTGCCTCCCAGGGCAGGTTGAGAATGAGTGGGAGGAGTTAAGGTGAATTAAAGCCCATCCAATACTAGAGAGCAGAGAGTGGAAGCCAGATAGACAGAAGTGATTGCACATGGCAGAGACAGAATCAGAAAGGAGAAGGAGAATTGCTCAGAGCTTCGGTAGAAAGCTTGGGGATAAGGTAACACTTTTCATTTGCACATTTGCTGGCAGAAGTTAGATAATTCCCATGAAATATCAGGGTTGAAACAGCCGAATTTACTAGTATCTGCCCCTATGTCCTATGGCTACAGCATTGAGAAAAAAAATAAAAAAAAAAATTAAAATAGTGAACTGGGATCAAACTCCAGTCCCAGGTGTCCCTGAGGTAGGAGAAAGATCTGTGGATCAGCATGGGTTGCTCACTGCTTCATCAAGAGAGGAGTAAGGGATGGGAACATAGATAGCAAGAGGACCACCCCCCCAGGGGGAGGGGTTCTGACAGGATTGACCTCTTCATCAAGAGAGTTGGTGCCAGTGCAGCCCAAGGACCCCCATGGGGGTCCAGCATGAGGAATATAGCTCAGGCTGCAGTCACGGGAAACAGTGGGGGAACTCACCAATCTTGGCAGCATGTGTGGTGTGTGCAGAGTGGTCCTGGCTGAGCAAATGAAAAAGAGAAGCGGGCAGTCACAGGTCCTCCCTATAGGGCTATAGGTTTCCAACAATGCACAGCCCCGGATGCTGAGTGAGTGGAACTTCCTATCTGAGGCACCACACCAATGAAAGGATGATAAATGTCGCTGGTGGTGGCACTGGTTACCACATGGAAAGGTCACTGTCACGACAGACCCCTGTGTTTTCAGAGCTTTATTAGGAGGGAAAGGGGGGGAGGGGAAAGAGGAGACCCAGGACTGGAGAGAGAGAAAGATGGTGTGTGTGTGGGGGGGGGAGGGAGCAGAGCAGAGAGAGAGAGAGCAGAGAGAGAAGTGTTAAGGCACAGTTTGCGTGACCACGCCACTTATGTAGTCACCCGCGCCTTGATGATGTAAGATGCAAGACCCCCCCCCCCCCCCAGCTGCGTATGTGTAAGATTGAGGACAGGATCCTAACAGTTGGATTGGTAGAGTTTGGGGCAAGTGGTGGAGGAGTCAGTGTCTCCAGCAGTGAATGGACCAGTGCTGTGAGACATTGCTGTAGGGAAGGCGGGAATGTAGAACCCCAAAACTATGGACATAAAGCAGTTCTGTCCAATTATATCAGATAGCCCCTATTTGAATAGATTTTGTAAAAGACCCTACAGGGGATCAAGCTTTGAAGGGTAAGTGCTGTTTCTCAAGTCTATGGGGAGGGGGACCTGAAGCCTAGCACAAGGTGTCCACTGTGGTAAGTCTTGAGTAAAAAAATGGGGGTGGTGGTGGGGGGTTGGGAAATTCCCTTCAACATAATGTCTTCTGGGGAAGGGGCTCCATTGAAACTGGCAACCCTTCACACTGGAATGGGTCGGGATGGAGCAAAGACAGCCCTGTGCTTCAGTATGGGTTGGGGGCCTGGCGGGGCTGCGTCTCCAGCAAGACACCCCAAAAAATGAAGAGGTCCTGGGCCTCCTAGGCAAGGACTTAGAAAGGGCAACTTACCCAGCCGAGAACCAATCTAAGTCTGGCAGAGAGCAGGTGTGGGGGAGAAGGGTGTTTTCCCACCAAGCAGCCTTGGGTCAGTGGGGAAAGAATCACCCCCCTTTGGTGGACCCTCCAGATGATAAACCATAGGCCTCCTGAAGGCCTCTTTGCTGACACAGCAAACCGAATCAGACCGAATTGGAAAGCCCAGGTTTAATGGCTAAAGTTATCCCCAGCAATTCTCTGGCCCCACAGAGAGGAAACTGGGACATGAGACTGGAAGAACCACATGTCTGTTTTGTGGGATGCCGCTTATATACCCTGTGGGAGTGGTCTTGAGCCTCTCTGGGGAAGGAGCTCTGTTTGGCAGGCTTTGAAGGGGCAGGTTTAGGGAAAGAGATGGGGAGGGGAGTTGAGGTGGATCTTCCACCAGACTCTTTCCAAAGAGTCCTCTGGTGGGAAGCTTTTAGGTCAATTGTAGCTCAGGGCTGAGCTCTGTGGCTGCAGCATCTTCAGCAATAATAGGGAGTCAACTCTGGCGGCAAGCAAAGACAATGGCAACAGCCTGCAATATTTTTAGAGTCCTTTTGACAACCCTGACAGACAACACAAAAAAATGATTTTCTTGGTTTTGGAGTTTCTGATAAGTGGTCTTTGGCTTTTGGAGGGTGTATTGTCAGTCAGATGAGAGAATTTCATTTAAACTATATTTATATAATTATATACAGCCATACCTGTATTACAGTTTTTTAAGGTAGATAGTTAACAGCATGATTCCTTATGACGTTTTCAGATAGCCTCACTGTTATTTTACCTTCTCTCTCCTTCTGTGTTTATCTGTCTTCCCCCTTTCTAATTAGAACTCACTCATTTTCCCATTTCCCTAATCAGATTACTTTATTATATTTTTAAAGCATGCTTTTATTTTTTATTCACCTTCATAAATTCATATAATATTTTTGCACCACATATTTTTCTTTATTAGACAAATTCTTTTTACTTGTTTCTCTTCTGCTTTTCCTCTCTCCACTATAATTTGAGTAGTATTACCATTTTTAAAAATACTTCTATGTTTCATTCCCATCATGTTTCATACTCAAAAGAAAAAATATGGATGAATAAGTATGACCACAATGTCCAAAATCTCTTGGATAGAATCAAGAGCCTAAACTTAATAACGTCACTGACAGAGCTGAAGTAACACTAAAGGCATACCACCTATAGTCAATGAAATTATAGAAAAATCATCAAACATAAAAGAAGAAATAGACATATAAATATAAAGGACAATAGTCTCCTCAAAACACTTGACTAGATAAAATTATTTCCATGATATACCATAGTCAATGTGTCAACCATACAAAACTAATAACTGATGTAAAAATACATAAGGGGAAAAAAATCTAGGTCCTCTACAAAGGGAAACATATTGAAAAATAACATCGTATCTCTCATTACCCACCCTAAATCAAGGAAAGCATGGAAAAATATTTATAGTGAATAACTTCTAATCAAAATTGATATAACCATAAAGCTATGCTTTAAAATTGACAAAGAAATAAATATTTTTCATGACAAGCACAAATTAACCTACTTTATGACAAACAAAGGAGCACTGATGAAGATACCTTTAAAAATATTTTGGAGCGACCTGGAGAGGTGGCTCAGAGGTTAGGCGTCCGGCCTGTGGTGTCCGAGGTGGCGAGTTCGGGTTCCCGTGCGTGCATCCGATGATTGGATGATGTCACTATCGCATGAATCAATGACTGATCGATCACCCAATCGATCGATCAATCGGAAAAAAAGTTTTAGCCGGGCATTGGTGGCGCACGCCTTTAATCCCAGCACTCGGGAGGCAGAGGCAGGCGGATCTCTGTGAGTTCGAGGCCAGCCTGGGCTACCACATGAGCTCCAGGAAAGGCGCAAAGCTACACAGAGAAACCCTGTCTCAAAAAACCAAAAAAAAAAAAAAATTGGGCTGACTCCCCAGGGGAGACCTTGCCTTGGAGGAGGTGGGAATGGGGGGTGGGTTGGGGGAAGGGCTGGGGGGTCGGAGAAGGGAGGATGGGGAAATCTGTGGCTGGTATGTGAAAGTAAGTTAATTATAAAATAAAAATATTAAATAAATAAAATAAGCAAGCATGAAAATAATGTTCAGGAACTCAAAAATAAAATGTAATAAAAGATAACATAACACCTGAGTAATACTCCATTGTATAAATGTGCCACATTTTCTTTATTTATTTTCTTTATTTTCCTCAGTTGAAGGGCAAATAGGTTGTTTCCAGGTTCTGGCTATTACAAATAAAGCTGCTACGAACATTAAAAAAAAAATGCATCAGTGATAAATAAGGGCATTTTAGATATTTTGGTCAAAGTATAGACAAGGCTAAAAAAGCATTACAATTTTTTAACTTTGTTTTTTTTTTGTTTGTTTGTTTGTTTTGTTTTTTTTTTTGTTTTTCGAGACAGGGTTTCTCTGTGTAGCTTTGCGCCTTTCCTGGAGCTCACTTGGTAGCCCAGGCTGGCCTCGAACTCACAGAGATCCACCTGACTCTGCCTCCCGAGTGCTGGGATTAAAGGCGTGCGCCACCAACGCCCGGCACAATTTTTTAACTTTAATTTGTTTTCTCACTTTTATACATATTCAATATATTATCATCATATTGACCCCCTTATAATTATTGTTTTACATCTATCTACCCACACAACCTACCGAGTCCATTTATTGCTCCTTACATGTTCATGTGTTTAGGACTGGCCAAACCAGCTAACCTATCAGGGTGCTTGTCCATGAAGAAAATTGTTTCTCATTCTCTCACTATCACTGATTTCCTGTAGCTCTTCATTTAGGAGTGGTGTCTTGAAATTTCCAGTATCTCTGTTGGCATATTGACTAATGTGTTCAAAACACAGGCCTTGTTTAAACAAACCTATTTTTTGACATTTCTTGGATGTAGCATCCCTGTCATGCACCGATTAACCACAAGCAGGCATCCGGGTCCTCTGCCTGTAAGTATCTTACCATGCCCTCTTTTGTGATTTGTCCTGGGCATCAGGTGTGTGGGTTGCATTGCAGGCATGTTAACTAGGGCTAGACACATTACCGTGCCGATTTCCTACATTTGTTTACCAGCTGTGTATTTCTGCAACAAAATCCTTGATCTGAAGAGAATAGTAACTTCTTTGATGATGTTAGACGGTTACACTTACTTTTATGTAAAATTATTGGTATTTTGAATACAGTTAAAAACTACATTGATTTAGGAAAATGGCAGTCGTAGGTCTAGGGTCCATGACCTTTCTAGCTAAAGGTAGTTGGCTAATTTTACAGCATTAGGCATGAATTCCTTCCTATTGAGAAGGCCTTAAGTCCCATTAAATGCTCTTGTTAGCCATAAGATATAAGCACCACTACTACACCATTGGTCTGTCTTCATGGCAGTGTCTTACATTGTTTCCCCACTTCTCTTTCATAACATTCCATGGGCCCATATAAGGAAAACAAAGAAAATGAAGGAGCAGCTCAATGGCAAGGGCAGTGTTTTTGTTTGTTTTGTTTTGTTCTTTTGGATTTTTTTGTTATTATTATTTTTCTTTTTTTTCAGAATAAAACTGAAATAAGTAATCATATGAGAAGTGATAGAACTTCTTTCAAAAGTAAGGCTTTTTTTTTAAGTCAGTGTTGGGTTACTGTTTTCTAGGAAGCATTATTTATATTAATCGTGATGACTTTGAGAAACTGAAAGTGTTAAGCTCAGGAAAGAGAGGTTATTCAGGTTGGTCTGGAATGTAATCACAGTAGAAGGGGAAATTATTGCAGGATAGAATGTAGTTCACAGTTGGGGAGGTAGTTAGAATAGAGTTGTCTCTGAGTTTTGCTCTTATTCTCTCCCTTGGAGAGGCTATTGCAGATATCCTCTTTTGGACTGAGGATTCTATAGTCATTTATTTTCAGTATTTTTTCCATTTCTGTGTTGCTGCATTAATCATTGCCCTATTGACCTCTCAAAAATTAGCTTCTCTGCCCAATGTTAAGAGGAACAAGTGTCTGTGGGTATAAACACTCATATTTAAAAGACACTTTGACTGCCTGTGAAATAGTTTTGTAAGCAAATGAGATGAATTAACAAATAAGGAATCCAGAATATAATTAGACTATGATAATTAAGAGTTGAATATATTTAAAGTTATCTTTTATCCTTGAATTATTTATCCTTTCTTTAATTCTTATTTGAATATGCATTGTAAAATATACTATTTTAATACAGAATGAACTTAATGTAGATAAAAATCCAGGACTGCTTATCTTAGCCATCTTCATTATCTTACATAGAAAAATCCTTAAAGACTAATAAAAATTGTAAATTAATGTAACACTTTTTGACATCTTAAAATTTATTAGAAATATGTAAAAGGAGATACTTAACTTCACTGAGGCTTGATTTCTAAGTTAAAAACATATGAAGTGATGACAAGCTACTTCATGGAGGAAATAGATTTGAAAATTAAAAATAAAATACCTAAAATTATTTTAAGTATTTACCTAAAATTGTTTCTCATTACATACAGAGTTCTACATTTAAAAATATCTTAAAATTCTGTTGGTTATTCAGTATGAATATTAAATAAACAAATTTTCAGTAGTATGACAACATATGAACAGCTAATTAAGAGACAAGGACAGAAATAAAGAACTAATTTTTGTAGATGCATATATATATACACACACATACACACACACACACACACACACACACACACACACACACACGCACACACACATACTTAAATACACAGGTAATAGCCAAGTCCAACACTTCTTTTTTTTCCTATTACTTCTATTAAGCCTTTAACAAATAAATTATTATCTTCTTTGTGAGGTATAATTAGATCTTCAGCTCCAAACAGTTACCCTATTTTCTTTTCTCATGTTGAACAAACGAAAAAAAAAAAAGACAGGTCATTATAGCATTAAGAAAAGTACAAAACTCCATGAATTGCACACTTTTAGATAATTACAGGTTTGTAATGAAGGGTATTTGTCAACATTACTCATAAGGATGCACTTGAGGTTTATTAGTCAAAAAGATATTTCATTTTGATGTAAATGAAATGTGTTTCAAATACTTCCATTTTAGTCATAATGAGAGATTTGTATTAATTAGGAAATACATTTATTTAGTGAAGATGAGCTTTTGTAGGGAAAATTAACAGCACTGATTTCCTTTTTTATGATGAATTTGAGGATTTTTTTATTGTAATTGACCACAAGAGAACATAATGTCTTTATGGTTTAGAGTGTGGGTCCCATTGCTTGAAATAAAAATTACTTCTCTATCTATTTCAATAACTAAATTCATTTTTATTAGTTTATTACATTTTTTCAGATTTATTTTAATTTTAGTTATAGATATATGTATATGTATACATGCATATGTATGTATATATATGTTTGTATATTGCTATGTGCCCATGAGTGTGGTTGCCTGCAGAGGTTAAAACAGGGTACCAAATGGTCTTGGAAGGTGAAGTTACAGGTATTTGTGAGCTGCATATTATAGGTGCTAGGAATTGAACTTGGGTCTTCTTTAAGAACACTCTATGCTTAACTGCTAAGCCATCTCCTCAGACCTGATTTTGGACTTTTAAAATTAAATTCTCACAAATTCTGTAGCAAAGACCTTTATCACTTTAATGCATTTCTCTAAACATTCTTCATGCCTCTTCTCTCAGATGCTTCAGGAAAGATCATGAATATGAAGCCTCAAGAAAGAGAAACATTATCTGCACAAAAGAACAGAATCAAAAGAAGTAACCCAATAGGAAGCCGTAACAAATAGTTGCAAATTTCTAAAATGTTTACTCCTATTATGCTTTGAACATCCTCAAGATTTGATTTTTAAGTTCCACATTAGGGTTAGGGTATAGTTCAGTAGTCAAATGCTTGATTGGCATGTGCAAAGCCCTGAGTTCAACCATTTACAGTTAAAAAAATTTAAAAAATAAAATCTGCATTTATTCTTATAACTGAAACCTGGTGTTTTGAAGAAAATATATGACTATTATGAGGAAAATTTATATTGTCATAAAAAACAACAAAGACGTTTTCCAAACTTTATTTTCTAAAATAATATAGTCTGAGAGAGTTTATTAAAATGCTATAGAATTAATTTTGAGAGCATTTTCTGCAAAAGCTTTGAGCTTATTTGAATAAAAAGAATATTTCTGTGTTTCACAGGGTATATGATATAATAAAGAGGAGTTCTGGAGGCAAGCCTGAGCTACTCACTGAATTATGATATAGCCTGGGCAACAATATGACCCTTTGTCAAAAATTTCATAAAAAATGAAAAAAAAAGATGAGTAGGGACAAACACCACTGTCCTGTATTGCCACAGTTCTGAAAAATAAGGGGCATGTGATTTCAAGAGGTAGTATAGAGTGTGAAAGGAGAAGGAGGGATAAATAAACATCTGTGTAAGAGACAAGATAAAACACAGAAATACTAAATATTAGATTTATGTCAGAAATACTGGTCACTAACCCAGAACACTGAACAAAGTGGTAGGAACTGGAAAAAAAAAAAAAAAAAACTCTGTCTCCCTGCTCTGGATCCATGAGCAAAGAGAAAAGGAAACTCTCCAAAACCAAAGACAGCAAAAACAAGAATTTAAGCAACAGAGTAACAAGCAACATGAAACAATCGCTGGTCACCCTGTACAACTATTCCCACCAGGTAAAAATGGAATAGCTTTCAGAAGATGCTGTGAAATGAAAACATTGCCCTGGAAGCATACAGAACTCGATACAACCATGTCTCCAGACCCCAAATCACCACTCACTAGAATCACAAGTCCTGATGCAGCACAGAAGCATGTGTATTAGTTACTTTCTCCACTGCTGGGACAAAATACCTGGCAAAAGCAATATGGAGAAGGGTCAGATTATTTTTGACTTTGAGGACATAGTCTGTCCTAGTGAAAAGGTATGACAGTGAGTGAGTGAGGCTCTATTTTGGGAGCAAGAGCATGAGGCAGTTTCCCTATTACATGAAGTGAGGTTGTACAAAGAGTTGAAGGCTACTAGGGTAATGAACAAATATCTTTTCATCTCAGCTAGTGTATCAATTACAGCCAAATAAATGATTATACCTATATTTAACTTGGAGAACCCGTTAGTTTAAACAGGGTTGCTCACAGTAGAATAGGAAATTTATAAAAATCCTCCATCTGTCTGCATCCATTAGCCACTTACATATCCTTGGGGAGAGTCTGTGCTTTGTGAGCTCCTCTGCTAAGAAACTATTCATTGTTTCTATATAAACTTTGGGAGGTGAGGGACCTTATGAGTGCATCTTTGTCCCCAGTACAATGATAAAGTGCTCTATCTTGTGCTAGTCTTTTTGCTATATTTATTGTTGTATTTAGAGTTGAACCTAGTGAAGCTGGTGCTTTGTGCATTTGAAGTGAGTAGTCTACCACTGACCTATATTCCTAGCCCTTGTGCATGTATTCACAACTATTAAGATACCAAGAGGTAATGGTGGTATTGTAGTCAGAAGATGGTGTCTATCTATGTATTTTTTTCTTTCTATTCAATATAAGAGCCAAGTCCATGGAATGATGATGCCCTGACTACTTTTAATGATGGACTGTAATTTAGAAGTGTAAACCAAATAATCTTTGTCCTCACAAAATTGCATTTGGTCATAGTGTTTTATCAGAGCAATAGAAACCTCAACTAAGACAAAACTTTATTTAAAACTCTACTATTCCAATTTTAAAATTCTTGAAATATTTAAACATACATTACTGAAAAGAAAATATGAAAATGGCCAATATACTCAAGTAAAGAGGCTCAACATCATTGGTCATTAGCAAAATGTAAATGAAAACCATTACAAGGTATAATAGCAGCCAAGATGAAAGCACTAAACTGGCTGTAATAATGATGATAATAAACTAGATAATAACATTTGCCGGCAAAGATGAAAAGAAATAAAATCTCTCACATTATTTTGGTTTTAAAATAAAATGATGCAGTCACCCAAGGATAAAAGCTCAATCTCCTTTGGAATAAGAGAAATGCAAATTAAAACAAGCATACCATAGAATTTCAAATCTCTTAAAAAGACAAAGATCTAAAACCTGAACACACTGAAGGCTGATAAAAATCAACAGGAGGAGCACTTCCTTTCTTTTTTTTTATTTTTTTTATTATTTTTTTATTTTTTAAGTTATTTATTGAAAGTGGGCCATTTTTTGTAGGTGATCTTTCTAATCCTTTTAAGACTATTTTTGTTTTGCTATTCTTTTTTTTTTTTTAAGATGAAAGCCCAAGAGGTCAGAGCTAAGAACCTTACCCACTTTCTGCCAGCTAGCCTCTCTCGCCCAGAGACCTCTCCGAAAAAAGGGAGGTATTTCCTGTGCGTTTGACTTATAAAGAGTTCTGGTTCTTTCTTCTCATTGGTTGTAAACCCAACTACATAACTGCCTTGTCACTGCCTCTCTGTACAGACCTCCAGGTCTTCTATGGTTGGTATTGACATTAAGGGCATGTGTCTCCAATGCTGGCTGTGTCCTTGAACACACAGAGATCTACCTAGTTCTGTTTACCAAGTGCTGGGATTAAAGGCGTGCACCACCACCACCCTGGCTTTCCCTATGGCTTGTTAATAGCTCTGACCCCTAGGCAACTTTATTTATTAACATACAAATAAAATCACATTTCGGTACAAATAGAATACCACTATATTTCCCCTTTCTAATTTAATAAAAAGAGAAAAAAAAAGGAAAGTTGTAACTAATATAGAGCACTTCCTTTCTTACTGTTGAGAAGAAGTAAAAACAACGCAGTTATTTTCCTGTATTTTTAAATTTTTCTTGGCAGAAACATCAGAAATTATGTTCCCAAAAGTTGTTGAAAAGTATAGTGAAAATATATATTCACACCCAATTTCAAATTCTAATATCAGACTTTGAAAATCATTTATTTCTAAAAATGAAAACAACAAAAACATGAATGGAAAATACATTTCCATCACACAATGAAGTGTTCTACATTGTATAAGTTAATTGTCTAATCCATGAAGCAGTAACACTAGTTTTTCTGAAGTAAAAAAGTCAAAGTCAAAAGGGTAGACATGGTACTATTTCATTATTTTAATATTATGGTAAAGACAAAACTGTAGTGATGGCAAACTTAGCAGCTGATGAAAGTGAGTGAAGAAATAGTTTTCTATATTCATATATAAATATATACAAAATTTATCTCCTTTTGCTGAAGAAGCTAGAAATAAAAATAAAAATAATGTTAACCACAGTATTTATAAATAGCCCTGTATTTTCACTGATAGTTAATACAGTCAAGAAATAAAATTAGTATTCTTTTCTGGGTTGGATTAGTCCCACAAGTTGCTATATTATAGTATCTATTAATCATTGAATACATGGTGTCTTGCTTCTAGAAGGTCAGAATTGTCAACAGTGTTATGTGCTATATTTTGGTTTCAGTGGAGAAAACTTTCTCAGGTATCCTAGCTTTTAGAATTGAACAGAAATTTTTGATAATCCTGGGCTTATAGTTGCATATTCCAATTTTGACCTTGTCATACATAGATATTTCTCTCATGTGATTTACTGTATCTATTATAAGGAAATCAGTAATGCTGAATAACCTGTACATTTTGATACCTTGGCTTTTAAAAGAATTAATTGAAGATTTATTTTGATTTTAAAGTTTTTTTTTTTTTTTTTTTTTTTTTATCATGTGTCTGTGGGCAGATATGTGCTTATGAGTGTCAGTGATCATGGATCCAGAGACATCAGAAAATTCTGGAGCTGGAGTTATAGGAGGTTGTGAGGTATGCCACTATGTACTGGTACCCAAACACAGGTCCCGTACAAAAAAAAAAAAAAAAAAAAAAAAAAAGAGTATTCTTAATTGCTAACCCATGGCTCCACCTCTGATATTTTGGTCTTAACTAATAAATACCTGAAACAACTCCCTTTACAAGAAATACTAGTTTCTAAGGAGCTGAACTCAAGATTTTAATTTTTTTTGGTTGTAAGAATGTAGCTTACAATATTGGACTTGTACTGTGAACATATAGTATAAGCCCATAAGATCTCTCAGTGTTAGAATGTGAGAAAATTTTGAAAATAATAAAAAAAGGCAGCAAATACAGCTCAGTGAGAGCACACTTGCTTGGTGTTTGTGAAAACCCTGGGTTTAATATCAGTATGAGAATAAAATTTAAAAAAAAAGTAATATCATAGGAAGATATAAAACAACTCCCAATGTCTAAACGACAGTTTGAGAAACAAAATATTATTTTATTTCTAAACAATCATAAAATAAACATATGTCCATGTTTATATAAACAAAATAAAGGTTAAAATTAAATGGAGAGAAAAGGCAGGGTTTTTTTGTTATTTTTTTTTACAAAGGACTTAAAATAATTTACATATATCTCCTTATATTTTGATGTATAAGTTGAATATATCTCTTCTGAGTATAGATTCTACTTATGAATTTTCCTCAGAAAAATACATAATGAAAATTCACAGAAGTAGTAGATACTATACAATAGAGAAATTTGACAACTAGAACTCAACCACACAATGAAAATTGCCAACATTGATTTATTGTAGTGGTAACACATAAGTGTAACAAGAGAGAAAAATCATACTTTAATGATATTTCTGACAAATATCCATAACTTAATCTAATCACTAGAAACAACATCAGAGGATTTTCAATTAAAGGGAATTTTGAGTAATATCTGAACAATATTCTTAAACCTGTCAAGATCATCTGAAATAAGTGAAGTGGGTTTGTCACTCAAAGTATAGAGATGTTTGGTGAAAAATACAAACTAAATATATTATGATATCTTGCGTGATTTCTGTACTGGAAAACTGCTTTATTCAAATGCAAATGGAGGAAAGATGGTATCTCAGAGCCACTGAATACTCTCCTTTATCTCTGCAAATCTGAAGCAGTGCATTAGGTATTTGGCTTTAGAAAAATTTGGGTACCATCAAAGGAGGATGGCAGTGAGCAGTAGACAGAGATCAGGTTAAATGAAAAAAGTAGACAATTTTGGATTTGAAATACAAAGAAAAGAAGCTCCATACTCTTAAACAGACCTGACACAGAATGGCAGAGAAGGAAATACAAAGATGTAATCCTTATCAAGTTCCATGGCACAATGCATTGTGCTGTGCAAAAATACAGTTTAAAACAGGATTGTCTGATTTTCCTAGCCAAGTAGAGACCAGACAAGGGGCTTCTCTCTGATTCCTATCTTTCTCATTGGATGTATGGTGGAGAGATATTGCAGTTTTCCAGAGAGAGAGAGAGAGAGAGAGAGAGAGAGAGAGAGAGAGAGAGAGAAGGAGAGAGAGAGAGAGAGAGAGAGAGAGAGAGAGAGAGAGAGAGAGAGAGATCAGAGAACAGAACAGTAAAGTATTTCCTTGCCACAAAGTCATTCCTCTCTCTACTGCCTCAACAAGAGATCACCTTGAATACAAGGCTCACTAAACTGGTTGTAGGTTAGACACAGATTTTTGGGCAATGATTTACTTAGGTAAGATTTACATGTTCTACTACAGAGGGAAGCTGAGGGCAATTACATTTGTAGGTCTACAGCTGAAACTTTCAGAAGAGGAGCAAGACAAGGTAGGTGTTAATATGAGTGGGAAACCAGATCAGTAGTTAGCATACCCAGGGCATACAGAATCAGTCATGTATCATCTCACCAGCCTTACTTTTTCTGATATAACTGCTATCTAGATTTTAAAAGAAAAAAGGGAAATTCAATGAAATATAGACAATTCTTTGGAGTACTCCACATCTTGTCTATGTTGAACTAATGCCTCTAGCATAAGAAAACATCCAATTTAGATCGTTAAGCTTAGCTGGTCAGAACAATTTGATGGCAACTGAAATATACATCATGTTGCCAGGTCTAAACAGAGAAAATCAATGAGGAAATTCAGCATAGCCTTAGAAATTGTCATGCACATACCTAATCAATAAGTAAAGGCAGAGATCAGTGTGGAAGTTGTTCTTTATGGTCTAACTTATTTGTAAACAGTTACAAAATAATTTAACATAACTATGCTCTCCTAATCAGGCAAACTACAAAAAATACACATAAGAAAAGAGTAAAGCATCCTCTTCTATACTCTCATAAAGGAAAAAATAGTGACTTTTTTGTCTGTATTTTCATTGTTCTGTATCTTTTTTTGTGCAAAGAAGGTCACTTTTGTATAAAATACACATTATTTGCAAGTCCATTCCGTATAATTTTCTCTTTTCTAATTTCCTGTTTATTTCTTTTTTTCATTCCAATCTCCTCTCCTTATATTCTTTAATTATTAAGATTTTAAGCTATAATAAATTTTAAATCCATATGTTTTGTTTACATATTCCAGGTCCTTTCTTTTTGTAACATAATTTTACTGTAATTAAGGTTTCCAATACAAATGTATGTTTAGTTTCAAACTGCTGCTTTTATGATTATTATTGATCTCTCCCTTCCAAAAATATGGAGATTGCCACTCACCAAAGATAACTTCCCACTTAAAAGTTACCTATAAAAACTAGAATTCCATGTGGCATTAGAGAGATTTGTAATGTAAGCTAAATATGTAGAAAACAAACAAATTAAAAAAAAAACAAGTGTTTCGAAATCTAGAAAAGGTACAGACTTCCAATTATAAGAGAAACTTAGAACACCAACTAGACTTGACATTCAGAGAAACTCTGTACATAATATTATACTTGCAACGGGAATTCTTTGTTTTTTTGTTTTTTTTTTTTTTTGACAGGGTTTCTCTGTGTAGCTTTGTGCCTTTCCTGGAACTCACTTGGTAGCCCAGGCTGGCCTGGAACTAACAAAGATCCGCCTGCCTCTGCCTCCCGAGTGCTGGTATTAAAGGCGTGAGCCAACACCGCCCGGCTGCAATGGGAATTCTAAGAAAAAGAGAAAGAACACAGAAAGATGAAAATTTAAAAATGTAAAACTTATTCTTTAAAATTATGTATGCCCCCTTGGCAGAAATTTAAAAGCCAAGAAAGCATGGAATGATATATTCTAAGCACTGAGAGTACATTATAGCCATCCAGTATTACTGTATGGCAGAAAGTTATCCTTTAAAAGAATTAACCATCTTCCAAAAGAAGCATTAGTGAAAACAATTCAGGGTGAGTAAACCAACAACTTACAAAACTGCTGAAAGGAATCTTATGCAAAAACAAGGGAGGAAGACTCTCAGAATCATGAGAGCTCAGGAATGAAAAAATTTTATGAAAGGAGAGGATGAGGAAATGTTAAGGAAGAATAAATTAAACAATCAGTAAACCAACAAATCCATTAAATTAATAATATATTAAAAATAATGTATTAGTCAATATGATAAAGAAAAGAAATTGACATGAATCATCACATCCTTCTTAATAATATGCCTAAAATAGTCTTATTTCTTTTTTTTTTGAATTTATTTTATTTTATTTTACAGTATAATTC
>CABHPP010138228.1:15589-25590 GCA_902168425.1 Peromyscus attwateri | reverse complement strand
TGTGTGTGTGTAGGGGGGTGTACAGTGTCAAGGTACATGTAGAGATCAGAGAACAACTTGCAGAAGTGGTTCTCTCCTTCCATCACGGATAGAACCCAGGGGCCACAGCCTTGGCAGCAAGTGTCTCTAGTCACAGAACCATCTTTTCACTGATAGCCCTGGGTATTTGTCACAGTGACAGAGACTGAGTGCCGCACTCTCCGTTCTTCATCCCCATCCCACCCACCCCCACTTCTCTTCTGGGGAATGGGACACTTGGGTCAGAGTACAGTTTGGAGATGGCCTGAGGTTTCCAGCTTACTCATAAAAACATGGTCCCTGCTCTCTCTCACCTCTGCTCCAGCCCTAAAAGGATCAAGTCCCCCGCTCCTGGACCAGCCCAACTATCTTGCTGTTTTTGCTTTTATCCTGTGTGAACTCTGTGGCTACAAGCTGGGACATTTTAGATTTGGGGTTCCTAGCGAATGGGACCTTGAACTTGATCCTAAGTGTCAGCCAGATTTGATGTTCATCTTCCATTGGCCTTTACTGAACTTCTCAGCCCAGGAAACAGTGGAAAAGGGAAGATGGTCCTAGTGTGTGGGAACTCCAAACTCAATCTCCTAATGTGAGAGTTGGTAGAAATGACTTTCCTAGTTGGTACTGAAATAAAAGTAGGGTTTGGACCTGTATAAACAAACCCAGAAACCTGGTCTTCTATGTGAAGACTGGTGTTGTCTTGGGAAAATATTTATTTTCCCTAAGGCAAGAAAGGTCAAGCGTGCTGTAACCTGGCAACAGTCTCAGTGGACATACACACAGGAAGACATCTTTCTAGTCTTTCTTTCTCCCCATTCCAGATCCCCCTTTCTGTTTCTTTCTGGATTTAGTATTTTATTCTCCCCCTTTACTATTTTAATGTGTGTGTGTGTGTGTGTGTGTGTGTGTGTGTGTGTGTGTGTCTGTGGTGTTATATGCATGTGTGTATATGCATGTTTCCACACACACACCTTATGTGTATCTATATGTCTATACATGTGGAGGACCAAGGTGGATGTTGGGAGTTTTCCGTGTTTCTTCCCATCTTTGAGTACTCTTTGAGGACAGGTCTCCCTGTCAAACCCAGAGCTTGCCCATATGGATACTCTCTCTCTAGACAGTTTCCTCTGGGGATCCTGTCACTGTCTTCCAAAGCTGGAATCATAGGCAGCGGCCATGCCCACCTAGCATTTGTGTAGTGTCTGGGTATCTGAACTACTCCAGTCCTTTCATGTGTGCAGCAAGTGATTTAAGCATTTGGGCTACTTGCCCCAGCCCCTAGATTTACTATTTTAAAACAAAACTTGAATCTGCATCAAATGGTCCCAGCTGCAGTGTAGGAAGGTACTGGGTGGAAGCCATCCCTGAATCGTGCTAGATACCTTAAGACTGGTAATTGAGTAAGAAGATCTGGGAGAAAGAAGATGAGAATATTGGGGCCTGTGAGGTAGCTCAGTCAGTAAAGTTCTCACCTTACAAGCACTGAGACCCAAGTTTGATTCCTGGAACCCACTTTTTTTTTTTTCTTTTAAAGGCAGCTATGGTGGGGAAGTGTAGACGGGCAGATTCCTGGTGTTATGGAACAAGGTCCTTCTGAACAAAACAGCTACCATCTTCATTGAACTGACTGTGTTTGCTTGTAAGAGTCCATCATGATTGGCCCTGTTGACTGTTGACATTCCCTCACAGAAGGAGGGGTTGGGGAAGGTCATTGGACCCTCATCTGAGATTCCTGCCACTCCTCCCAGCCACTTGAATGCGATTCTTCCATAATTACATGTGGCCTTGGAAGCTCTGGATCTTGTAGGTGCTGGAATATATACCTTGGGGGAGGTTAATTGAAGGGGCTCTCTGTGGGTTAGTTTTTCTAAACATGACATGACCAGGGTTGCCTGGGAAGAAGAAACCTCAAATTGAGGAATTGCCTCCATCAGATCGGTCTGTGGGCAAGTATGTAGGACATTTTCTTGATTAATGATTGATGTAGTAGGACCCCGCACACTGTGAGTGGTGCCATGCCTGGGCATGTGGTCCTGGGATGTATAAAAAAGTAGACTGAGCAAGCCAGTAAGCAGCATTCCTCCGTGGCTTCTACTTCAGTTCCTGCTTCCAGGTTCCTGTCTGACTTTCTTTAGTGATGGACTGTTGTCTGGAAATATAATATGAAATAAACTTTTTTCCTCTTCCTGTTGCTTTTGGTCATGGTGTTTTGTTTTTTTTTTTTAATCACTGCAACAGGAAGCAAATGAGAGCAGGAAGCCATCATCTATGCTGGGTGAAGATTTTCCAGTACAACTATTGGGGGTCCCCTATGCTCCTTTAGGAAACCCCTCATTCAGGCTCTGCAAGCAAGCTCAATAAGCTCATTTGCTCCCCAGGATGAACGTTGGTGGCATTATACTTTATATATAGTTTGTGGCTGGAACCTTAAGAGGAAGGTTGAGGTATTGCTTACATCTCAGTGAGGGAAAGAATTCTCACAACACCCAGGCATCATTGGCCACCAACTGACCTACTCTGTGAGTTCAAGGCCAGTGATATCTCAATCATAAGGTGAAGGCTCCTAAGAAGTAATATGTATGTATGCATGTATGTATGTATGTATGTATGCATGTATGTATGTATGTATGTGTGTGTGTGGGTGTTGTCTTCTGGCTTCTACATGCATGCACACACACACATGAACATGCATATGCACATATGTGCATGCACACACACACATTCATGCACATATGCATGCATGCATGCACGTGCACACAGAGGCACAGATCTACATACATCTCCCCTCCGAGAAACTTGAGAGAGACTAGTAGAGACCCCTCCCCCCCTACTTGAGTTCTGCTGCCGTCTGTCTGCTTTGCTTATTTATATCATTGTTGGCAATTTGGCTTAGTAGTTCATTTTCAAAGTAGCCTCTGAAATAGTTTTCTAATATTATCCCCTCCGCCCTTCATCCATCTTCTACTGTGGGATTCTTTGGGGAGTACAGGGTGTGCTTCCCATCAGCTCCTGCTGGCCTGAATACAGTCTGCACCTGTCCCGGGTGATGCTGGGAAGTGATGGATGGCCGTGCTTCCCATGGAGGGTCAGGTCACTTTACACCCTGAAATATCCATTGCTTTGTACACATCACAAGGTCTCTAGCCAAAAGAGTATCTCCGAAGAAACAGGGTCAGTGAGGATAGGGAAGGTAGCCGTTAAATGGAAAATACATTGAATGGTCTGGGAAGTGTATGTATGTGTGTATGTGTGTATGTATGTATGTATGTATGTATGTATGTATGTATGTGTGTGGGGGGGTGTGCATATAGGACAGTGCAGGTGTGGAAGTCAGAAGACAACTTGGAGCAGACGGTTCCCTCCCTCCCCTGTATGGATCGTAGGGATCGAACCCAGGTCACCAGGTTTGGTGGGGACCTCCGTTGCCTACTGAGCCACTTGCTGGCTCCACCTTGTCTTAGGAGTTGGGGTCTCAAAAGCTGCTTCTGTCAGGCATTTTGTGGCAGCCATTAGGAAAGTGACTAATATATAGATGCCACTCCCTAGAGAGAAGACACATTCAGAGAGAGGAAGGCAGGAGGGCCTTTGGGCATCAAAGTGTGGTGCATGAAGAAAGTGGCACCTCTAATCATGGATGCTCTGGGCATGCTCTGAGGGGGTCGGTTAAGGTCTGTCTCAGCGAGGACCCCGGGGGAAAGGTTGACATAGCTTCCACTCTGCCTCCCCTGAGCCTCTTGGACTTGAACTTTTCAACTCTGTTGGGCGGCGTGTCTTCCATGGAATGTTTGAGCAAAGACTGAATGTGAAATAAATACGAACGTGATTTTTCCTTTGAGGAACAGCTGGTTCTTGAGAAACATCTGCACAAGATTGTCTTGAATGTTAATGTGAAGCTAGGGATACATGGAGTCCAAAAAGAAGAGAAAGATCCTGCTTTGGGTTTCTGGGGATAAATTGTTTTGACTTTTTAAATTAGCATGTAACTTGCTTACGTAATGAAATCCATAGTTGTGTGTGGAGGTCAGAGCACAGTTTGCTGGAATCACTTCTCCCCTTCTACTGTGTGGGTCCTGGGGATTGAACTCAGGTCCTCAAGCTTGTCAGCAAGTGCCTTTCTTTATGTGCTGAGTCATTTTACAGGTCCCTGTGGGTTTTTTTTTAACTTTTTTTTTAAAAAGGTGTTCTTTAATAGTTTGTTTTGAGAGTAATAAAGGGCAATTTATGAGGTTGAAACTCTGATGTTCCTTTTTAAATTTATTTTTTATTAAAATATAATTACATCACTTTCCTCCTCGATCTTCTTTCTCCAAGACCTTCCATATTCCCCTGTTTCCCTCTCAATTTATGGCTTCTTTTTAATTATCATTGTTTTACACACACACACACACACACACATACACACACACACACACACTCAAATATGTAAATATGACCTGTTAAGTCCACTTAGTGCTGCTTATATGTATATATTTGTAGAGCTGACCACTTGGTGTTGGATAACCAATTAGGGTGTTCATCTCTGGGGAAGACTAATTTTTCTATCACCTAGGGGTAGGACCCCATCTAATTTCCCTATCCATGTTGGCATGTCAACCGGTGTTGTCATTATTCTGGCCTTGTTTTGGCAGTCATATTGTTGAGATTTCATGGGCGTAGCTTCCCCGTTATATCTAGAAGATGCAATCTTGTCTTAGACTTCCTAGTCTTCTGGCTCTTACAATCTTTCCGCCTTCTCTTCTTCGGGGTTCCCAGCTGGGGCTAGGCACCCCGCAGTCAGTTGTTTTCTGCATTTTAACCAGTTGTAGTTTGCTTTCATAGCCTCCATCTGCTGCTGAAAAAAAAAAAAGCTTCTTTGATGAGACATGGTGAGAGTGACACTTATCAGTAGGTATAAGGATAAGTACTTAGAATGCAGTGATAATTATAATGGTTTAGGGAAGGTGGCAGTATTAAGTTCTTTTCTAAGATCCATGACCTCACTAGCTATGAGTGGTTTGCTAGGTTTCCAGTACCAGGTGTGACTTCCCACCGGTTGACTGAGTCTTAAGCACAACTGGACAGCTGTTGGTTACTGCTGAGATGTGAGTGCCACTACTGCATCTCTAAGGGTAGCTTGCCATGCTGGTCAGTGCTGTGCTTCATAGGCTGCCTAGAACTGCCGATGGATTTTCTCTCTTAGCAGTTTGTGTAGCCTCTTGGTACCGTGAAAGCTAGTCCTCAGAGAGAAGGCTTTCAAGTCCTGTCTGCCTTACTTCTTTCAAGTCCTATGTCCGAAGTGTGTGGTGGTTTCAGAAATAGGGGCTTCCTTACAACTTCTGGAAGGCAACCAAGGGCAGCAGCAGTAGCTTATATTGTTTTGGGAGTCTCTTGAACTACCCTGATAAACAGTTCAAGAAGAGGTTCTTCATGCTTGATAGTGGGGTTTTTGTTCATCTATGGCTCTTGGGGATAGCATTATCACCTCAAGTGGTGTAACTTCGTTTAAACTATGTGTGTGTGTTTGTAAACATATACTTTTATGTGTACTATATATAATCTTAGATAAATATAAACCATGACTCCTATGCCTTTTCTAAACAGTCTTAGCTTTATTCATCCTTCCTCCCACCGTCTCCTTCTGTACTGTCCTCCTTCTCCTTGTCCCCAATTAGAGCTCCCCACCCATTTTCCCATCTCAGGCTTGTCAGGAAATGCCTTCAGATGCCGAATCCTCTCACAGGCTCCCCATATTCTCCCCCAAGATCTCATGTAGGCCAGACTAACCTCAGACTCACTATGAAGCTGAAAATGACCTTGAACTACACATTCTCCAATTCCCCAATGAATGCAATTGAGCTGTCTTCCCAGCCCCATTCTGGTATTCTCAAAACTTCACAAGAATGAGTCCTGTGATACATGCTTCCTTGTGTCTGTGTTTCCCCCCCCCTCCCATTGAGCATGTTTTCCCCTTTTATTTTTGTCAGAGTTGTGCAGTTTTTATAGCATAGCAGATAGTAAGTATGCTAGATTTGGCAGCCACCAAGGCTCTGTACTAATTACTTAAATCTGCTGTCATGGGAAGAAAGTAGCTGTAGGAATATGTAATTGACTGAGTGTGGCTATGTTTCAATAAACCTTTATTTAGAAAACAACAGGTGGCCAGTCTGCAAGGATAATAAACGCTTCTCCGATGAATATTATCTTGTTTCTCAATTTTATTTTTAGTCTTAATTATGTATGTATATGTGGGTGTGTGTATGTGAGTGTAGTGCCTGCAGAGGCCAGAAGAGGGCAGCAGATTCCCTGGAGCTGGAGTTATAGGCTGTTGTGAATGGCCCATTATAGGTGCTGGGAACTGAACTCAGGTCCCTCTGCACGGGCAGTATGTGCTTTTAACCTCTGAGCCATCTCTCCAGCCCCACTTTCATTTCTTTTTATTGCTGGTTAGCATTCTTTGTATGGGTAGATCACAGCTTTTTTATTGAATAACTCCATTCAGTCATTGTTCATCTGATGGGCCAGATTATATCCAGCTTTTGGCTATTATGGATAAAGCTACAATGACATTTTTTAAAAACTTAGTGTTTATGTAGTGTGTGTGCGTGTGTGTGTGTGTGTGTGTGTGTGTGTGTGTGTGTGCGCGCGCGCCTGTGCCTGAGTATATATATGTTTACAGGTACTGGCAGAGGTCAGGAAAAAATTATTAGATTCCTTGGAACTAGAGTTACAGGCACTTGTGAACCATCCAAACGTGGGTGCTGAGAACCAAACCCAGATCATCTGGGTAAACAATGAATGCTTGTAACCACCAAGCAAGCTCTCTAGCCTCTACCAAGGACATTTTGTACGTGACTTGCATATTTGAGTTCTGATTTCTCTCTTATGAATCTCTAGGTAGGTGTGGAATCACTGAGCCATAGGCTGGTTGAATGTCTAACACGTAAACTGCTTTACAGTCTAACAAAGTCAAATGTGAGCATTCTAGTTGCTCCTTGTTTTTGCCAGCATTTGGTGGTATCAGTTTTCCCATTTTAGCTGTTGTGGTGGGCAGGGAAGTTATCTCTCCATGCTTTAGAAACGCCTTGGTTAACATAATCCAGTATCTTTATTTCTGAGATAGCATGCTGTTATTGACCTGTAAGATGTTAATAGCCCCACTTTACCAGAGTGTGTGTATACTCAGAGCTGCTGGCAGAACATATCTTGATCATTAATCATCTGCTTTGTTGACATGAATCCTGCGAACTGATGCCCAGGTACCTTTTTGGATATGAATACTGAACTTATGGGATTTGGCTCAGTTGTTGGTACAAACCTGATCTCACTGATGGTTTTTCACAAATGCCAGGATCCTTCTCACTCCAGAGCCTGGAAATCAGGCCAGTTCTCATTTACAGAAACAGTCACTGCAAATTCTGAGGCTTTTCTCCCTCGAGAGCCTGGGGATCAGGCCTGCCCACCCCCCACCTTCATCCCCATTTCTTGAAACGCCGGTGGACTCCCCCACCCCCACCCCACCCCACCCCTTGCCATCTGGCTGATTTTTCCCTCAGGAGGTAAAGATTGACAAAGGACACCCATATGCTGTTGGTTATTCCGTTTGTGTTTGGATGTGGAGTTTAATTTGTATCAGAAAATAGCAGCATTCTTATTCTATTGATCTTTTTTTTTTTTTTTTGCCTCTTTTTTGTAAGAGGGAAGAATGAAAGCTGGGAAATGAGTTACCGGAATAGCAAGCGAATAATAAGATAATGTGTTTTGGTCGGTGTGCTGTTACAGAAGGGTGCGTGTCTTACTGTCCTTCCATGTGTGTTGACACAAAGCAGAGGATTCTGGTATCAGTGTGGTAGTTTAGAGATATAGAGCATTTCTTGTATGCATGTTCTCAGTACTAAAGGGAACCCCTCAAAGTCGTTTTGAATGGATAGGATGCCTACTTTATGAGTGAGGAATCTGAGGGTCATGGAGCCCTGAGGAGCCCCCAGGTTGCTTCCCTAGGACACTGTGCCTAGGGAAATAGGTTTTGCAAACTGCAAATTTCTTGGTTTGTCACATGATACTTGTTAGTTATTATGCCCCCATTCACCTGGGAAGAGGGGACATGGGATTAGATGGTCAAGATCTAATAAAGCTCTTTCTAGCAACTGGAAGATGGTGAAGGAAGGGGTAGGTAAGGAAGAGAGCTTCCTCCATGACTTATCCTGAAGTGAGACAAAAACCTAACAAGGGCCGGCAAGATGGCTCAGTGGGTAAAAGTGCTTGCTGCTGAGTCTGATGGCCCAAGTTCAAATCCCTATGACCCATATAGTGAAAAAAGTGAACTGACTCCTGGAAATTGTTCTCTGTCTCTGTCTCTGTCTCTCTCTGTCTCTCTCTCTCTGTCTCTCTCTCTGTCTCTCTCTCTCTCTGTCTCTGTCTCTCTCTCTCTCTCTTTCTCTCTCTCTCTCTCTCTCTCTCTCTCTCTCTCTCTCACACACACACACACACACACACACACACACAGAGAGAGAGAGAGAGAGAGAGAGAGAGAGAGAGAGAGAGAGAGAGACACACACACAAAGCAGGTTCCAGGATAGTCATGGCTACACAGAGAAATCCTGTCTCAAAAAACATAATTCTTACGGTTATGTGACAAGCACTGGACTGACGGAGCCATTTCCTCAGCCCCCTTAGTAGTATATGCTTGCTCCTCATCTATAAAAAAGGAGAATGGAAATACCGACTTCTCAGGGATGGAACTTGTGTTCATTGAGAACAATCGCACAGTAGCTCTCTCTAAGGACTAGAATCTCCTTGTCTGCTGTCTCATCAAGAGGCAATGACCAACTGATAAAGGTCTGATGGTTTCATGGCCATCACGATAAGAGTGGAAAGACCTTCAGATTCCTAGTATCAGGTCCTTTGACTATTGACTTGCAGTCACACTCTCTGTTGATCTGTAGCCTAAACATGGCCCTCCCCTCTTCTCCCTCCCTCCCCACTTCCCTCCCCTCCTCTTCCTTTCCTCCCCCCTCCTCTCCTCTCTCTTTCTTTCTTCCTTTTCTTTTCTGAGACAGGGTCTCATGTAGCCCAGGCTTGCCTCAAAACTCACTCGGTAGCCGAGGATGATCTTAAACTCCCGACCCTCTTTCCTCTACCTCCTCCTTCTCTGAACCACTACACTTGGTTTATGTGGTGTTGGTTGAAGAGCTCGGGGCTTTGGGCATGGCCAGGCAAGGGCTCTGCCAACTGAGTTATACCCCTAACCCTGAATTCACCTTTCTAAATCGTTTCCAGTTACTGCTGCTCTCGGCCTGTACTGGGAGAATTCCCGCACCGGTCAGCAGCCTCGTACCAGCATAACTGTTTCTGGCTGAGCTCCATGTCTCTTCGCTGTGGAGAGTGACTCATTGAAGTACTTCAGTATGCTGCTTGAACTCTGATGAAGTGGCCAAGGGGATTACGCCTAATGGACAAGGCTGGAAGCTCTCAATGTTTCCTTGAAAGATTTCACAAATCATCATTAATTTTCCATGGGATGACTTTTAAACATTTGCA
Source organism: Peromyscus attwateri (assembly GCA_902168425.1). Lineage (NCBI taxonomy): Eukaryota > Metazoa > Chordata > Mammalia > Rodentia > Cricetidae > Peromyscus > Peromyscus attwateri. The sequence goes on along the minus strand of CABHPP010138228.1, from coordinate 16,056 downwards.
TGGTTCCTTTTTGTTTGGCTCATGTTTGGAGCACCACAGTTCTTGCTATTTTCAGTTTGAGGGAGTCTTTGCAGATTAGGGTTCATAATCTATGTATCTGTGTATCCATCAATGCATCTATCATCTATGCATGTATGTGTCTATGTATGTATGTATATATCTGTGTATGGATGTATATATAACTGTATATATCTATCATCATTTATTTATCATCTCTCTCTCTCATCTACCCATCCATCCACCTCATTTATTTACCCACCCTATCTATCCACAACCATCCACAACCATTGATCCTTCCTTCTACTCACCAGTACACACTGTTTTCCATTTGTTTACCTGTTCATCATCTACCAACCCACCCACTCATTCATCTCTTCATCCATACTCCATCCATCCATGTACCCACCTACTCATTCATCTCTTCATCCATCCATCCATCCATCCATCCATCCATCCATCCATCCATC
>CABHPP010138227.1:7500-38518 GCA_902168425.1 Peromyscus attwateri | reverse complement strand
GTGTGTGTGTGTGTGTGTGTGTGTGTGTGTGTGTGTGTGTGTGCGCGTGTGCGCGTGCATGCACGCAAAAGGAAGATGAGCATTATCGGTGCTTTCATTCACATTCTTTCAACTCTGTGGGGTAGGAAAGGCACCAAAGTATCCTTTATAATCTTACAAATGAAAACGTAATGGTAGAGACCTTAAATAATCTCACTAAGTATTTATTAAGTGGAAGGCTTCAGGCTGATGGGCACTTTTGCTTGAAAAACTCCAATTTTATGTGGGATGGCTTTTTGTCCCAAATAAGAACACAAGCAAAGGAGGAAAAGCGAAGATTCCTTTCCAGAAACACAAGAAAAACAAACCATTCTCACAAAAAAAATATTGAGACCCAGGAGTTTGTCTTCTAATTGGAAGTCATCTCCATTCACGCTTCTCTAATGAGGTGCAATAGTGCTGGGCCTGAAATAACGGTGGTAATGAGACAACTCCCATTAATCTACTTATGAAAGAGTCTGTTCATTAATTAGGCTGGACAGCACAAAAGCAGAAACAGTGACACTCCTGTTTCAGAGTGTCAGCCAGAGTCTAATTAGAAAATGAGGAGCCTGAAAGGACTCAAATATTTCCACTTACATTGACACTGGCCCAAAGCACTGAGATATGATTATAAATCGTTTCACCGGGAGACAGTTCCACAGGGTGCTGGATAGGTGGCGGACTATACATCAAGGTCACTGTCAGCTTTCCAACAGCCTCCCTCAAAGAGTGGGAAATAAAGAAGGCTGTGTCACTTGTCTCTGTTCCTCCCCACCCCCCACATCTCTCATCTGTCTTTCCTAGAGATGTGTATAATCCATATAGGTTGTGGGTTATAGTATGGTTGCTTACATCTTTTTGTTTGTTTTTTGTTTGTTTGTTTGTTTGTTTTAAAGATTTATTTATTTATTATGTCTACAGTGTTCTGCCTACATGCATGCTTGCAGGCCAGAAGAGGGCACCAGATCTCATTACAGATGGTTGTGAGCCACCATGTGGTTGCTGGGAATTGAACTCAGGACCTCTGGAAGAACAGCCAGTGCTCTTAACCGCTGAGCCATCTCTCCAGCCCCTGTTTGTTTGTTTTTTGAGACAGGGTTTCTCTGTGTAGTTTTGGTGCCTGTCCTGGAACTCACTCTGTAGACCAGGCTGGCCTCAAACTCATAGGGACCGCCTGTCTCTGCCTACCGAGTGCTGGGATTAAAGGCGTGTGCCACCACCACCGCCCCCACCCCCAGCTTGCTTACATGTTTAACTTACATATGAGTCATTCCTTCCAATAGAGTTGGTTAGATAATCTCTATATGCTTTTTCCTTACCCACTACACAAGAAAAGTTCATCAATGACATTTCATTCTCTTAGAACTTTGAGAGAGAAAAAACTTCCTCAGAGGCAGGAAGTAACTGTGGGGGTTACTATACCGAGACCCATAGAGCCCAGCCATATTTCGTACAAAAACTCAGATGAAAAATCATTTCAGTATAACCAATTCTCTAAATGTTTCCTTTAATTTCTTTTCTTGTAAATGGTCTCCTTAATATGTCGTTGCTTTTCTGCTCTCCGTTTTTGTAACATATTGCTTCACACTCCCTTCTCAACACTGTTTATTACAGCACTTTGGTCAGTCTCTCAGTCTCAGATTTTTACTGGAAACCCCATGGTGATAAGTCAGCATTCTAACTTAGATCCCATTAAGAGTCTGTAACTGACTTAGGTAGACGCTCTGGAAAGGAAAGGAGTTATGCCACAAAATCTTGCTATTCCCAAAGAAATACTGCACCTGAAGTAGCTAACTTTGATCAAAATGAATATTTACTGAGTGTCTAAAATAATTAAATTGAGGTTCGCATTCCTTGACATAAAACTGAAATTCAACTACCTATTGACAGTCTATCTATTGACAGTCATTCTCTTTCCTTCCTTCTTTCTTTCCTTCCTTCCTTTCTTCCTGCCTGCCTGCCTGCCTGCTTGCTTGCTTGCTTTTTCTTTCTTTTTGAATTTTGACACAGGGTCTCTTCCCCAAACTCTCCATGTAGCTAAAGCTAGCCTTGAACTTCTCACCTTGAACTTCTTAACTCCATCTCCTGCATACTGGGACTTCAGGCTTGCACCTCCATGTCCAATCTATGTTGTGCTAATGATTAAACTTTCTTTTATTTAAATAACATTTTTTCATTTATTTTACATACCTACCACAGTTTCCTCTCTTTCCTCTCCTGCTGGTCCCCCACCCCAGTAACTCTCACCCCATTCCCCACCCCATCCCACCTCACGTCCCAACTACCCCCTCCCCTTCCACTCCTCCTCCATCTCCATCCAGAAAGGGGGAGACCTCTTATGGGCTTGAACAAAGCATGGCACATCAAGCTGACATAGGACCAAGCTCCTCCTGCATTAAGGCTGGAGAGGTAATCTAGCATGGAGAACAGGTTCCCAAAAGCCAGGTAAGCACCAGGGACAGGTCCTGATCTCACTGCTGAGAGCCTTACAAAGAGACCAACCTACATACCAGTCACACACATGCAGAGGACCTAGGTCAGGCCCACAGAGGCTCCCTAACAGTTGGGCCAGTGTTCATGAGCTCCCACAAACTCAGGCCAGCTGTTTCTGTGATGATTAAACTTAGGTCCTTGTGTGACCAAGGCAAGCATATTATCAGATCTCTAGTTATCATTTTTCTACCCATTTACCCTGGGCTCAGCTTCCTCTTCACCTAAAAAGCTGGATACTGTCTGTTGTGGGCAGTGGCCAGAGAAGAGAAGGAACAGGGTAGGGAAGGAAGAAGACTGTGACTGTCAAGATGCGACAATCAATGCTGAGGAATTGTTTAGAAAAGAAGTAAAAGAGAGTAAGCTGCAGGTGGGGCTCATAGACGAGTGGTAGGGTACTTGCTCAGCATGTGTGCGGACCTAGGTCTGATTCCAAGCACAGAGAGAAAGAAAGACAGAGACCTAGACCATGTGAAGCGAAAATTGCTAACAGCAATATTTCAGATTAAAAAAAAAAATGTAGTTACGGGAGGTGACACAATCCTTTAAACACAGCATTGGGGAGTCAGAGACAGGTGGATCTCTGTGAGTGTGATACCAGTTTAGTAAACATGTCGAGCTCCAGGCAATCCAGACTTGTCTCAAAAACACAAAAACAAATCTAGGTAAAAGGTAAATTGTTACATATTATTTTGAAGTTTTAAAAGTTGTAATTGATAATTTACCTTTCCTGTCCTTAAATTCATAAAAAAAATGCAGCTTGATGATGATGATTTATTGATATATATTCTTGGACTTGCCATATATTTGTAGGTGGGCAGTGTTAGAGCCACAGGAAGCAATATAATGACATCTGTCTACCACTGAGTTAAAATGATATTTAGAGTATCATAACACTAGACAACAATGTGTTGGTTGCAACTCCAATGCATTACCAATGGGGAATTGAAATTATTAAGTAAATAATTACTTATTAAAATAAGCCAATTATAAAGAAATAGAGGGGCAAAATCAGATACAAAAACACATAGCAAACAGCAGGCAAAGATCTAATCTCACTAGTAATTACTTGAATGATAATGGATTAAATAATAAAATCAAAATGAAAACAGATAAACCTTTCAAAAATATTGCCTACAAAAGACATGCTTTAAATCCAAAGGTGAAAATGGTTGGTAAATAACATTTTTAAAAAGTATACACCATAAAAGGGTGGCAGTAGCTACATACCAACTTTTAAAGCAAAACTTGTCAATTTAGGAATAGATTTTATAAAGATAAAAATTTAACCCATTGAATGTAATAATTATTGAGGAATATATTCATTAAACAGTATGAGTGAAAAATACACAAAGCAAATCTCATAGAATTAAAGAGAAAAATAAACAATTCAAAAGGAGGAGGAGAGATCCCGGGAATCTTTTAGAGTAGAAAGCATTAAAAAAAAATCTATTTCTTCATCCAAATAACAATTACAATTAAAAAAATCTAACTGACCCAGCTATCTTAGGACTCTGGTGAAGTGTGAACTATAGCACGAATTCTAATTGGTCTTAATAATAAAACCTGGAGTCAGATATCGGGGTAAATGCTGAAAGATCAGAGAAGTAAAGGAGCAGTCAAAGTCACCTCTGACCTCCAGGACTTCTCAGACTGAAAAGGGCTGAGCTCCTGTCACTGCCCCATCTTATCACTTCCTCTCACTGCCTCTCAAGTGCTGGGATTAAAGGTGTGAGCCTCCCAAGTGCTGGGATTAAAGATGTGAGCCTCCCAAATGCTGGGATTAAAGATATGAGCCTCCCAAGTGCTGGGATTGAAGGTGTGAGCCTCCCAAGTGCTAAGATTAAAGGTGTGAGCTTCCCAAGGGCTGGGATTAAAGGTGTGTGCCACCACAGCCTGGCCTCTATGGTTTAACTTGTGGCTAGCTCCGCCCTCTGATCTCCAGGCAAGCTTTATTTGTTAGAACACATACAGAGTGTCACACAAATCTCTGGGATCCACTGAAAGCTTAAAAACTTCTACAGGAAGGCTTAGTAAATCATGAAGGGAGAGGCAAGGGCATAGAGGCAGGAGACGTAGGAGAGAATGATTGGTTGGAAAGGACATGAAAAAGTGGGACATGTGTGTATTGTTAGTTAAAACTGTAAAATATAGAAGCTGCTATTAAAAGCAGAACTACTGTGTGACCAGTGATTGCTCTTTTTGATATTCAAAAGAATTGAAATCAGGGTTTATTGTTCTAGTGTTTGTTTACAGTAGCCAATAAGTAGACATGGATACCCATTAACGGATGAGTCGGGTAAAAAAAAAAATGTGAATAAACAGAGGTAGGGGGATTTCCATAATTTTGAAGTCAGTTCCAGGCCTGCCAGGGCTGCACAGCAAGGCTCTTTCTGAAAGGGCTAAAAAGCAAATAAAGAATATACATACGGTACATATCACTCATCCATATAATGGAGAGAAATCCTGTCATAAGCAGCATTATGGATAGAGGGTGCAGACAGTACACCAAACAAAACAAGGTGAGCAGTAGAACAAACTGTACAATTCAATTTACTTACATGAAGCTATTCTGTACCATAAATCGAGTACAATGGTGGTTTACAAAGACTAAAATTATTGAGCATATGTAGCTGTTGATTAGTGCAAACAGTTTTACAAGATAAAAATGTTTTATAGGTAGATGGTGCTGAAGGTTCTATGACAATTTGAAAGTACTTAATAGTACTGACTTGAGAAATGGTAATGCAACATCAACTCAGGTCTGTTGCCTTATTTAATTTGGGGAATTTGTTCTGTCATTTAGTTGTATGAGTGATTTATAAATTTTTTGGTATTAACCATTATTAGACATATGATTTGCAAGTATTTCTTTACCAACCTCATTTCGTTCATTATTCCTTTTACTTTGCATAAGTTCTTACATTTGATGATGAGAATTTATTTTTCTTTGTTGCCTGAGATTTTGGTGAGGTTCCAAAATATAATTACCAACTCCAGCATCAACAAATTCCCCTTATACTGTTTTCTAGTCTATGCTTCCAATGCTACTGTTTTATTTATTTATTTATTTATTTATTTATTTATTTATTTATTTTTCCAGACAGGGTTTCTCTGTGTAGTTTTGGTGCCTGTCCAGGATCTCACTCTGTAGACCAGGCTGGCCTCAAACTCACAGAGATCCACCTGGCTCTGCCTCCCGAGTGCTGGGATTAAAGGTGTGCAGCTTAATGCTACTGTTTTAAATCAAGTCCATTTTAGGTTGTTTTTAATGTATAGTTTTAAGGTGAAATTTCATTTTTCTTATATGCAAATCTCATCTTGCTCAGTACCATTACTGAGGAAGCTCTTCTCTCTCCTTTCTGTCTCCACTGTGTGCTTGTCAAGTTAGCTGACCATGTAGGTTCATACTCACTTCCAGGCGTGCATTCCACCTCACCATTCCATGTCTCCCATGTGCCATACCAAACTATAGCTTTGTAATACAATTTTCTGTCAGGTAGTGTGAAGGCTACCATTTTGATTCTCTTTCTCAGAATTTCTTCATCTGCAGGCGTTTTTAACACTGTTAATTCTTCTGACCCTTGAGTACAGGCTATTTTTCCATCCACATGTATCTGTTGCAACTTCAAGAACCAATATTTTATAATTTCCAATGCATCACAGCCTTGCAATGTATAGGTCTTTCTTTTGTGTGCTACACAGCAGAAAAATGATTTGATGAGTCTATGTGATATGATTGCCCTTTTTCCACTTGGCTTGTCCCATAATATCATATTGTGCATCCTAAATATTAAAAAAAAAATTGTTCTTTGAATAAAAAGGTGTTGGGGTTGGAGAGATTACTTGGAAATCAAGAGCACTTGTTGATCTTGCAGAGGACTGGAATATGATTCCCAGCACCCACATGGCAGCTCACATACAACTGTAATCCAGGCTCCAGGGGACTTGATGATCCTTCGCGGCTTCTGAAGGCTCTAGGCTTGCATGTGGTACACAGACATGCAAGGAGAGCATTCAAACACATAAAATGAAAATAATAATAGTTTTTGCTGTAAGTGGACTTGAGAGATAATCATTCAGTTTGTAAAGGGCTTTTCATGAAAGTGTGAAAATATGATTCAAGTTGGATATGCTAATGCATGTCTGTAATCCCACACTCCTCAGGGGAAGTGGAGCCAGGAAGATTCCCAGAACTCATGGGCCAGCCTTCCTATCTGAATCACAGGTCCCAGTGAGAGAGGAATGAAGGTCAGGTTGGTCTCTGACCTTCACATTCACACAGACACACATGCAAATCAATGGTTATGTAGGGCTGGTTTGGGAATGGGCAGGATAGAGAATGGCTACTTAATGGATATGAATATACTTTATAGTGATAAAGTGTTCTGAAAACCATTTAATCATAAACTCTGGAAGTATAAATTTCACCATATGTGGATTCTACCTCAACTTAAAAGTAATCACGTCTTTATAAACAAACATCACTAATTAAATTTTGGACATTTAAAATTGCTGCACATAGCCATGCATGGCTATACTGAAATGCTGGTATGTTCCTCACATTCCATGTCCATTCACTCCTACATTCTCAACATTAGCACTCTTGAATAAGCAAGCTGGCATTCCAAGAGGTAAGCTGCCCCACATCACATCATTAACACACGAAAACACACATTTACTCAGCTTTCTGGTAAGAGTTTCCTATTGTATGCTACTCCAAAGCTTGTGAGGCTGCCAAGAAGCAAAGATACTGTGTCCTATTTAAAATGGTGACCAAAGGTCTGTGATGTGATTTGAGACTTGTGAAGACTGAAGTCGAGAAACTTCAGACAGCAAATAAGTAGTAGCTCCAGAGGGGAAAACCATCACCTGCCTGGATTTGCATCTTTTATTCAGGCTGATGGTGGATTAGGAAGAAAAGTGAGATTTGCAGCTCATTCCACAGGAGAAAATAAATGCCTGATGCTGTAAACTCAGTCAAAAGCCTTAGCCAGCCGGGCGGTGGTGGCGCACGCCTTTAATCCCAGCACTCGGGAGGCAGAGGCAGGCGGATCTCTGTGAGTTCGAGGCCAGCCTGGTCTCCAAAGCGAGTTCCAGGAAAGGCGCAAAGCTACACAAAGAAACCCTGACTCAAAAAAAAAAAAAGCCTTAGCCAAAGGCCTATGAAGGAAATGATGACATGGGACCAACCTGCATTCTAAATTTACGTTTATACTTACAGACAAATGGCCTTCTTACTCATCAGAGTATGCAGTAAATATTGGCAGTAAATAGCAGTGACTGAAGACACTCATGGCTTCTCAAGATGCTTCAAATAAGGTGTGTTCAAATGCTCGTCCCTAAACAGGATGTTTTTTGCTGCCCCTCTAAGGCTCAGGGAGCATTGCAGAGGATGGAATTATTCAGAATGGAAGAACCAGAAGACAGCGAGAGGGCTGTGGAATGCTATCCTTGGAGCATTACGGACATGCTCTCACAGCCACTGCAATGACCTGTAACTGGGCCTGCCTAAGACCAAGCCTATTGACAGCCAATCATGAATTGGGGAAGAGACTGAAGGACTCCAACCCTCCATGATAAATTGTTGATTTCTCATGGATTCTGGGGGAAGGCACAGTGGTGGTTGTGAAGTCGACTGTGATTCTGCTAGGCTCTGACAAATCAATAGTTCTAAACCCGTGGGTCAAATGGAGGAGCTAGAGGAAAGAAATGGGAGTACATAGTCATATTTCATTGTATACATGTATGAAATTCCCAAGAATAAAAATAATTTAAATATCGCAAAAAACAGTTTTAAATCATTATCACATTTTAAATTTTTAATTAATTTATTTACGTTTATTACTTAAAATTTTTCATTTATTTTACATCCTGATTTTGGTTTCCCCTCCTTCCTTTTCTCCACCCCCCCCTACCCCCGCTCTACACCCCCCCCCATCCACTCCTCCTCAGTCTCTTTTCAGAAAGGGGCAGGCCTCCCATGGGAGTCAACAAAGCAAGCTCCTCCCATTGCGTCAAGGCTGGGTGAGGCAACCCAGCATGGGGAACAGGTTCCTAAAAGCCAGTTTAAGTGCCAGGGACAGCTCCTGAGCCCACTGCTAGGAGCCCCACAAGCAGACCAAGCTACACAAACACACTTTTTAAATGAATTATTAGTAATAGCTGTGTGCTCCTATTTACCAGATGCTATCCATGAAACTGAAGCCTAGCTAACACCATCACATGATGCTATATGCCAGGTAGAGTCTCCCACAGCCTTGGCCATTGAAAAGACCCCATCAGCACTGACAACAATGTTCACCAGAGTGTCCCCCCTCCCACCTCTCTCCTGTCCTCCCCTCTCTTCTCCCTTTGACCTTGTTGCCTCTTCTACTACTGCCAGCATTAAAGCAGTAAATTACTGGAGTTAAATAAATTATTTCCTTAGCAAATAAAAAAAAAATTGCTTCCAGTGAAAAGATTCTATGTTTGACATTTGTCAAGGAAACTATGTGGGGATTATTTTTGTGTGTAATTATCCTAAAGATTTCTTTGGATGTACAAAAGCAGGCAAATCCTAGAAATATTCAATATGTTGACCTCTAGAAACCAGTGCAAATGTTCTGAAAGTTAAAATATTCAAATGCTTTGGAATTTTTTTTGAAAAACAAATGCCATTTACATGACTTATTAAATAAGACATGTATTCAACAACAAAATTATGAGCATTTATGTGTGATTCAAAATCTCTAAATCCTGCCCCCTTAGAAAATCTTGAGATAATTTACATCTGGTGTTGGATAATGCTAGTCCTTAGGAGATGGAATGAACATCTACTAACCCCATGCAGGAAACCAGCATTAGACCAAAGTGACAATATTGTCAACGCCCAATCTGGTGAAGTAATGAATTTGGAGGATCGCTGACAGTAGCATGGATAGCTCAGAAGCAGCTACATCACCAAAGCCCAGCCCAGCATAGCTTTTTAGAGCCCAGTGCCTATGGTGGGACACCTTGTGCAGCCCTGGCGCAGGGGGGAGGGGCTTGGACCTGCCTCAACTGAATGTACCAGGCTCTGCTGACTCCCTATGGAAGACCTTGCCTTGGAGGAGGTGGGCATGGGGGTTGGGTTGGGGAGGGGAAGGCTGCGGGACAGGAGGAGGGAGGAGAGGGGGATCTGTGGTTGGTATATAAAATGAATAGGAAATGTCTTAATAATAAAAAAATAAAATAAAGAAAATGCATAAAAGCTGGAACCCTGGATCTCTCTGTACAATTTGTAGGCAGTTCAACAGGTTGGAGAGTATCCTCTCTTCAACAGCCCTTACTGCTATATCCTCAGGGAAGGAATCTGGTAGGTTTTAGGAACTTTCTCAGACATCTGAGTTGTTTAATTTCCTGAGCCTTAATAAACCTATGCTTAGAACTCCTAAGCCTTAAGGAGCTTCTATGAAGGCTTGTAATGTTTCAATTCAGAGGAAATTGCAACACAGCATCTAGAAAATGGGGAAATGCTTGAAGACTGATGTCTTACTTAGGGTTTCTATTGCTGCAATGAAACATTGTGACCAAAGAGCAACTTGGGGAGGAAAGGGTTTATTTGGTTTACACTGTTCATCATTGAAGGAAGTCAGGAAAAAAACTCAAACAGGGCAGGACCCTGGAGGCAGGAGCTGAGGCAGAAGGCTTGGATGGTTGCTGTTACTGGCTTTCTCAGTCTACTTTCATGTAGAACCCAGGACCACCAGTCTAGGGATGGCACCACCCACAATGGGCTGGGCCCTACCCCGTTAATCACTAATTAAGAAAATGTCTCACAGGCTTGCCTACAGCCCAGTCCTATGGAGAAATCTTCTTTTTTTTTGAATTTATTTTGTTTTATTTTACAATATAATTTAATTTTACATATCAGCCATGGATTCCCTTGTTCTCCCCACTCCTGCCCCCCTCCCCTTCCCCCTAGCCCACCCACCATTCCCATCTCCTCCAGGGCAAAGACTCCCCCAGGATTGAGATCAACTTGGTAGACTCAGTCCAGGCAGGTCTAGTCCCCTCCTCCCAGGCTGAGCCAAGCATCTCTGCTAAGCCCCAGGTTTCAAACAGCCAATTCATGTACTGAGCACAGGACCCAGTCCCACTGCCTGGATGCCTCCCAAACAGATCAAGCCAATCAACTGTCTCACCCATTCAGAGGGCCTGATCCAGTTGGGGGCCCCTCAGCCATTGGTTCATAGTTCATGTGTTTCCATTCGTTTGGCTATTTGTCCCTGTACTTTATCCAACCTTGGTCTCAACAATTCTCGCTCATATAAACCCTCCTCTTTCTCATCAATTGGACTCCTGGAGCTCCACCCGGGGCCTGACCATGGATATCTGCATCCAGTTCCCTCAGTCACTGGATGGGGTTTCTAGCATGACAATTAGGGTGTTTGGCCATCCTATCACCAGAGTAGGTCAGTTCGGGCTATTTGGAGAAATCTTCTTAATTGAGACTCCCTTCTCTCATATGACGTTGGCTTGTGTCAAGTTGACATAAATCTAGCCAGCACAAGTGAATTTCCCTATGCTCAGCTTTTTTCCAAAATAACATTTGAATATACAGATGCTCTGTGACTTATAATGCTGTTAAGTTCCACTAAATCTATTGTAAGTTGAAAATATCTTAACTTGAAAATGTGTTTACTATAGCTAGCCTGCTAAACATCACAGCCTGTTATTATGCCCTTTAAGCATGCTCAGAGGACTTAAATTAGCTCGTGGCTAGACAAAATCATTCATGAAAGTCTGTTTTACACACACACACACACACACACACACACACACACAGTCCAAATATGCATGCTCTTTGGGAAATAAAAGGGAATCAGTTCAAACTGTCTGAATTTTTTTGGTCATATTTTTTAGTCTTTGAGTTGTGTATTGTTATCAGATATATATTAAGTTATTCCCATGTCTCATATGTCAGTATATTTGTTGAGATAAAATAAAGTTTTCAGCTGGAGAACATTTAACACAAAAAGTATCAGAAGTAGAATGACCAAGGACTTTGTAAAACAATCTCTGGGTGAATCAGTGGGGAGAACATCTTGCTGGCAGCTGCTGCTCTTGACCTTGACATACATAGGCAGAAGTCCCAAAGGTGTTCCACTCTTCAAAGTGCTGTGTAGCCAAAGTAAACCATGGCTTTCATTATTAATAAAGTTATTAGTCACACTACAGATATATCTTGGAGAAATGAATTTTTAATTTGTAAGCCCTGACTCCTACAAACTTCGTGTGTTTATATGATTTAAGAACTTATTAGGTCTGTCCCATGGATATTTCCTTCTAGGCTGGGATGACAAAAAAACAAGGGACACTTTATTATGTCAAAGAAGGAAGCCTTTCTGTTTTACCTGCTCACTCTCACTCTCACTGGCAAACTCATCCACCCTGCTCCTGAGGCACTCCATCACTGTGGTTAGAACCTATTTCTTTGGGATTCCAATATAGTCTAAAGACCAGCTGAGACATCCTGCCTCCTAGACTAAAAACTACTGAATTCTTGACCTTTCTGTTGGGAGATAGACATTGTTGGACTTGCTAGATCACAACCTGTCAGTCACTCTAATATATGTATAATGTATTTTATATATATATATATATATATATATATATATTCATTCCATCAGTTCTGTATCTCTCGAGAGCCCTGACTAATTCAGAACATATAGGAAATAAGTTTATACAGGGTGAAATAGAAAAGCGAATATAACTTCTTCCCAGGTTGTAATGTCTCTAAATAGTTCATGATTACTAGTTCAGTAAATTAACGGTAAGATTTGTAGAGGACACAAATGTATATGCATGTGCATCAGAACTAGCTGGAGGAGCAGATTTTTTTTTGACTTAGTTTTGGAAACTGGATAGTGGTGAATGGTGATTGATTTTCAGAAGTCATCAGCCTCCGAAAGCTAGGACACAATATAGGAACAGAATGCTTCTGTATACACATAACTCCAAACAAGCCTTGCCACCCCCACTTCCAGCCAAACTGCCTCTAAATAGCTTCTGAATAGCTATTCCAGAGCTACTATTGTCATCTTAGTAATCCCAGAATATAATTTGTCATGTTCTAACATCACGTTCACTGTGAAGGGCTTGCAAAGTACCAATTATACCAGAGAATAGGGGAGAGTCAAGTCTTGTCTCTGATTAACGAATTTTGAAATCCCATCAGAATATTCAGGGACCAAACACAGCTGGAGCTTCAATCTGACCAACATAGAGTTCAAAAATATTTTCTAAATTGGAACCTCTTTTCAGTTTGATGATGTCATACATTGTTCCCCAGAATTCTCCTCTGTTGTTCTTTTTTCATAGTCTCTTTCCACCTAAATTGTAGAAAATTATCTCTTGGCATTTCTCCACACTTCAAATAATTCTTTCGGAAAATTCTTAACTATTATCGTCTGCAGCCTCCATTGCAGCTGCTTGATGTGAGAGAGAGAGAGAGAGAGAGAGAGAGAGAGAGAGAGAGAGAGAGCGCTTGAATTTTACCAGTGGAAGATAGCAGAGAGGAAATATCAAATGTATAAAAAAATATTTAAAATAGTGACATGTAACATTTGTGGAATGTTTCTTATGTGCCAGGTAACAAGCTCAGTATTCTATCCTAGCAGGGGTAAGTTTCTCCAGGAAGAGAGAGACGGGAAAGCATGGGGTGGATCATCCCAACAAGCAACAATGTAACTGCAAGGTTTTAGAGGCTTCAACTCTTACATCACACCTGACAGCACGAGTGATTACATATTTCTACAGTGTGCTGATTTCTATAGAAATAGTATGACAGGCATATGGATGATATATACATGGTCTTGCATATGCATAAAATATATTTGAGAAGATTAAAAGAAAGTGAGCCCTGGTTTACCTAGGGGGAAACACACTGTTATTTTGAGATAGTTAGGAGACTAGGTTTGTGTCATCCAATATTTGATCATACATTTTTTTTTCAGAAAAGTAATAATAAAAGAATCCAATGAGATGATTCTAGGAAAGGGAAGGGATTATGCACTGAATAAAGTGGGAACAAGCTAAGTATGAAAAGATGTCTCAGGGTGACAGGAAGGGAGTGACTAGGAAGATGACCCATAACTTCTGTCCGTACTGAGTTCTCTCTAGGCTTATTTGTGCAAAGAGGGTTGGCTTTTGTTTTGTTTTGTTGTTGTTGTTGTTGCTTGTTGGGTTTTTTTTTTTTCTGTATAAGTGACTGGAAACCTCATGAACAACCTGGTAAACCTGGTAAGCAAGTGGTTTCTAAGCAAACTCACTGGATATAGGTCCAGAACAAAGACACAGCTTACAGAGCCAGGAGAAGAGACACGGCAACCAAGTCCGGAGATTCTATCGGTTAAGGAAGGGAAGGCAAGGGAAGAATTCTGAATAGGATGAGTAAAAACTAGATTCTGAAGATGACAAAGTATAAAGATGCCACGCAATTAAAGGGGGGAAGAGCTAGAAACAGAGAGACCTGGTCAACAAGAAATGAAGTTTAATATTTAAGCAAGGGACCAGGATACGGCTTCAAGAAATAAAACAGCATGAAGGCAAAACGCAGTAGAATTAACCGGTAGAAGGGACTTTGGTTCTAAATGGCCAACTGAGTGTGATTGGGCATACAAGTTACCTAGACAGATGGAAAACCTAGGACTCTAAAGAGCTATGCTTCGTGTTGACCTGAAGCGCATTCACCTGTGACTGGGAAGACCCAGAGAAAGTTTGAATGTGTGGTTTGAGGGAGGCACCAAAGCAGAAAGTTGGGTTCTTTCATGCAGCACAAATGAATACAGGTTGCTAGGAGGGCTTTTCAAAGAGATGGCATGTGATGCAGATCGCTTTGAGGAGACATTCAACTGCAAAAACGTGATTGACAGAAGCATTTCAACCTGAGCTAATGGTAGACATGGATGCTGGGCTTCTGTTCCTGAGCCTTGAGTCAATTTGCTCAAAATCTGTGTTCTGAAAGCTGCTGTTGCCATTTGATCCATGAGCTATTTTTCAAAACGTATTTTTATCCAAGCCAATCCCCTTCCCCTTCCTCTATGTATGGCATATTAATGTAAATAATTGGGCACTTGTGATATGTGTTTGCTTCATGTTATGATTACTTATATTTGTTTTCTCTCACGAGAGAGACAATAGCCCAGACTAACAATTCTTAGGAGAAATGCCATAGAGTGGCTTCAAATTATATAATGAGTAAATTATAAATACAACAAAGGGTTAGAATTTGAGTTAATATTCCTCTTTGAAATACCATATTAAAGAAGTTCCTATAGAACTTGGGTGATCAAGTTGTTCAAATGTCCCTGGGGTGAGATTTTATACTATACAATTCAAAAGAAACTGCTGTGTAGACTTGGGGTCCTGCTGCTATGTTGGCAGGCCAAAATAATTAGTAATCGCCACTTCTAGAAAGTATATAAATCAAAGAAATCACAGGGAGCTTAGCACTCCTGTTCCAGTATGAGAGAATATGAAATATCTGCTGAGAACAATGTTTAAATGCCAGCTGGGCATAGAATTGTTAGTCATTCCATTTCACAGCTAAAGCCTTTGGCACCATGTACTCATAAGCAAATACACTCCTACACCTCATAATGTTTTAGTCAATGTGGTAGCTTGTATATGACAGCAGACCTGTAGATTATAGTGGAGCTGATTAATTCCTGCCATCCTGTACACATCATAATGTGGTACAATGCATTTTGTGTTCATAATGATGCATGGTGATGCACTGCTAGGTATATAAAAGATGACACATGCAATTATTTATAGTAACAAATGCTTGCAAATCATAATAAATGGCCATGCTACCATATTGCACTTTTTGTCATTATTTTAAGAGTATACGCCTACTTCTAAAAAATTAAGTACAAAACAGCAGCAGGTAGATTCTTTGAGATTATTATAGAAGGAGGCCTTGTCTGGCTCGTAAATGATAACCCCAAATGTATGATGTCCCTGAAGACCTTCTAGAGCAGCGGTTCTCAACCTTCCTAATGCTGCGACTCTTTAACATAGTTCCTCATGCTGTGGTGACTCCCAAACATAAAATGATTTTTGTTGCTCAGAACTCTAAGTTTGCTGCTGTTATGAAGCGTAATATAAATGTTTTTGAGGATAAAGGATTGCTAAAGGGGTTGCAACTCACAAGTTGAGAATCACTGTTTTAGAGGGACAGACGTGGTGGAGGAAGGTGATGTTGATCGTCTTGACCTGGCCCCAGTGTAGGCACAGGCTGATTTTTTTTTCTATCTTAGCTTTTTTAGGTGGAGTTCAAAAAGTAAAACAAAATAAAACAAAACAAAACCTAAACATTTAAATGAGCTGAACAGTGTAGTCAAGATGTGCCCCAGACTAAATGACTTAGGTTTATGTAAGAACATTCTATGTCATTTTCACAATAATAAAATCATCTGACATTGTTAAGTGACCCTTGACTATTATACATCAGTTAAACATCTAGCTTGCTCTGTCTTTGTCGTTCAACCCTTAAGCAATAACTTAATGATAAGATAAATGCAGCAAACATTCTTTGTCACTTCAAACAACATAAATTGTCCCTTATTAGCTGTTCCAGTTTCATTCCACTGCTGTGATAAACATCATGACCAAGTGCAACTTAGGGATGAAAGGATTTATTTCATTTTATACTTCGAGGCCACAGACTTTCCCCAAGATGAGTCAAGGTAAGACTCAGGCTGGAGCTTGAAGGGAAGAACCAGGGAAAATTCTACTTGCCAGCTCCTTCTCTGGCTTGCTCAGCTGACTTTCTTACACAGCCTTGATCCACTGCTCAGAGATGGTGCAGCCCACTGTGTGCTCAGCCCTCCCAACATGAATCAAACAAAACAGCCTCCTCACACACTGGCCACAGCCCAGTGTGATCTGGGCAGGTTCCTCAGTTCAAGTTCCCTCATCCCAGGAGATTCCAGGTTGTGTCAAGCTGACAATAAACACTAGTAGGCAGAGTAGCCAATTAGAGCCCACTTTGAAATATTATCAGTGCTCCGCACCATTTGTGAAGATTGATTTCCTACAGCTAAACCTATGTTAGTTCATCAGCCTGTCCTTTGTTTCTCATCCCCTGATATCCTCCAAGGCAACAAGAGAAAAGAAAGCACACAAATCAGGTCCCTGACTCAGTGAACTAGAGATAGAACCAGGAGAAGATAAGTATGAACTAGATAGGCAGAGAGTAAGACAGGCGTGCAAGCAAAGAGGAAGGATTTCAGGTCCAATGACGAAGATTAGAAAAGGCTTGTGGGAGGAAAGGTCCACAGAGTTAAATGGAGGAAAGGTGTTTTCAGCTGAAGAAAGGGGGGAGGAGCTATCTCAGCATTATAGGACAGCTTTGTTTTAAGGATAGAGGCTTAAAACTGTAGGCAATATTTTGAAAATAATGGATGTTACAAACTCAGTCTGAGACTGTGTGTACCAGGAAAGAATAATAGCGGGCTGGGCATTGTCAAGCACATGGCATGCTTTTTGAAAACACCATAGTGAAACCTATCAACTTGTACAATGAAAATACACAGACAGAAAGTTTTTTAAAAATAGAAACAACAACAACAACAACAAAAAGATTATTGAACTTTAGTTTGACCACCTATCAGGAAAGCACTTTTGAGTGGCTATCTAAGGAATGTTGTAGACTTTAGGTGTGACTGCCCTAAATTAACTACAAAAACCCAGAGTGCAAAGTGAAGGCTCGTTCAGCAGCTAGTTTCTTATCGTCTGTGTGAATGCTTGTGTTTATGATTTATAAGGTGATTTGGGTCAAGAAGAACCAGACCTACAAACAAATTGAATGTCCCAATAACTGTCTGTACCAAGCAGCTTCCTGGATGTCTTACAGGGTTTTAAAGGTGGTTGTAAAGCAGGGCATCCTTAAGACAATTCACTGAGACAAGCTCCATATTGACATTTTTATATGTGAGTTTCAATTTTTTTTCCTTCTAGGAAGAATTATGAGTTAATAAAATCTGTGGCTTCTCTCTATAATGAATGGGGGGAGGGGCCTACCCTTCCTAAGTATTTACTGGAAATCAATCACTACCAGGAAGGAGGGACAGTCATTTTCTTCTATGGTGTAGCTACTGGTTAGTTGCTCATGCTCCGAACAATAATCCACACTATGGGTCATGCAAGCGTTCCATCCTAAACGCCGCAGAGTGGGTCACACACAGAAATAACTTGAAAGTAGGAAACAAGCTTGACAGGAAGGAGTGGGGGGGGGGTCAGTGGGCATGAGAGGAGGGTCAAAGAAGGTAACAGGGGTTTATGATCAAAATTTACTACATATGTGTGGAATTGTCGAGCACAAATAAAACGTGCATATCTGTATTAATCCTCAATTTTTTAAGGCATACATTATTTATCGTTTCCATATAGCATATTTTTATGCTGTGAAAACTAAAACTGAGGGGTGGGTTGCGTTAGCATGCAGACTCCCCATGCCACAGCAAAGCAGGAGACCAGGAGAAAGGCACAGGAACGTTCAGCATCCAGTCAGCTAAACAAAAGAACTGGTTTTCTGAAGAGCTGAGCTGTTTGAGAGGCTTGCTATTCCCAGACCTCTGGGAAGCATGTCACTTTCTTGCTTGCTGAAGGATGTTTATTGTCTCTAATTCCAGAACTGCTTAAGAGTCTGTTGGCTCTGTTCTATTTTGTCTGTTTTCAGTTCTTCTAAAAACTTGGAAATTTGAGGATCTTAAAGAGTGCATTGGTAATGGCAAGTAACTTCCCACTTCCTGGGTTTATATGGCTGTCCTCATTCTGACTGATGAGGACGGCTGCTTAGCTCAACTATTCTTTTCAGATACAAGATTTCAGACTTCCTGTTTTTGCCTGCATTCTGTATTTCAAAAATTATACTGTACATAAATTGCATACCATTGTACTAATGTTTCCAACTGTAATTGTGATTGTCTAGACCCACACTTTTTTAATAAGCCCATTCACTTTTATTACATTATTGATTCTTGATTTGATGGCATAGTGGTAAGATAATGTGCACTATGTGATATTAGTCCTTTGAGATAAGCTCTACCTGCAAGGTTACAGTATTTGGAGGTAAAGCTGTTGAGAGGTAATTAAATCATAGGGCAGATCACTTGTGCCATATAAAAGGAAGTGTAAATTCTTTCCACAATTAGGATGCAACATCTTTGAAGGAGAGAATCAGCCTTCATCAGAAGCCTAAGCCTTGATATTGACTCTCCAGGCTCCAGGACCATTGTGAGAAATTCAAATCTGTATTTATAAATGTACTTATAAAAGACATAACTCAAGATATAGACTTAGAACAACCAGAGTGAGTTTAACCGGTAAGTCCACTGATTTGGCCTAGAATTTGAGTCTAAGAGCCATGAGAAGAAGCATTGTGTAAAATATTGGGCAAGAGAATATCACAATTTTTAAAAATTATCCCTATTCTTTATATTTTGCCACATTGAACTGACCCAGGGGAGCAGTAGACTTCCCTGTAAAATACAACTGTACAAGTTCTGGTTAAGACATCACCTAAGACACTGCAACACACACACACACACACACACACACACACACACACACACACAGCTACACTGAAGCCACCCAAGGACTTTTCAGAGCTTCTAAAAGGTCCAGAATTCCAGGCTTCTCTTCTTCAGGTTTCTGACTCAGAGATCTGAGGTTGACCTCCTGATTCTATAACTTAAGATTCTTCCCCTTTTTTCTGACTTATATCTAGCTTTAAAAAAAAAAAAAGAAAACAAAAAACAAAAACAAAAACAAAAACTTGACCTAAACCGTGTTATTGGAAAACAAAATTGAGAAATTTCTTTCTTTAATCATGTATTTATTTAAACCCACTATCTCCTTTACCCAAAGGCTAACCTCAAACTCACTTTGTAGCCAAGGAGGATTGCTGTGGTATATCTTTTTGTACACTGTGAATATGTGTTGTTCTGATTGGTTGATACATAAAGCTGTTTGGCCAATGGTGAGGCAGAATAAGGTGAGGCGGTGCATTTGAACTGGGGAGAGAGGAGAAGAAAGGAGAGTGGGGCGGAAGCTGTGAGCCCCTTCCGGGAGAAGCAAGATGGGAAAGTACCAGTAAGCCATGAAGCCACGTGGCAATGCATAGATTCATAGAAACGAGCTGAGTTAAGTTGTAAGAGCTAGCTAGGGAGAAGCCTGACCCACAACCCATACAGTTTGTAAATAATATAAGCTTCTGTGTGTTTACTTGGGACCAAGCTGCTGCGGGACGTGAGTGGGAGAGATTTGTCCTGACTGCAGGGCCGGGTAGGACCAGAGAAACTTCTGGCTACAGAGGACCTTAATTGCTGATCCTCTTGCCTCCACTTCCTAAGTGCTGAGATTACAGGCATGCACTGCCATAACTTGCCACAGATTGAGTTGAGACTAGTGCTACATGCATGCTAAGCAAATACTCTACCGCTGAACCATATTTCCAGCCTCCTAAAAAGTTTAAATGCAAAATAAGTTTTCAGCATGTAAGAAAACTGTACAGTGGAAGGAGACACTTTAAACAGGAGCTTCTCATGGTTATTTTTCCACAATACTCAGAGGCAAGGCGTCAGCACTATTTTCAGACGAGTACATAAACACTAATATTCCCTGTACTATCCCTTCAACTAAATGATCTGCTCGGTGCTCTCTATTATCAAATGTAGTTTTTCTTAACACCAGCCAACAGATTTCCTGGCTGGCACCCACAATCTATACAGAGCCATTCCAGACAGTTCAAGTTCATATTTGTCTCTGACCTGATGTGCAATCTCAATGTTCCTTCAATTCCTGACAAATTTTGTGTCCCCTTGCTTTATGGGGTCCTTTAGGATATCCACTCTGGCCTTGGTTACTATAGCAGCTAATAACTTTGCTGCTCCTCTAATTAATTCTGAAGCACAGCCCTGGGATTTGTGCAGTGTGGCTGAGCTGGTAAGTTGTGCTTAACGTGTTCTCCTCTGTGATAGACTCAGTAATGAAGCTGTGAACTCACAGCCACCTAACCTACATTTGCTATCCACATGGACCAGTGTGTTAGGGAAACTGAAAGGATTTAGGGCAAAGACTATAGTCACATGGACATCTTCTCAACTTGTCATTTCCGCTGAGCCCAAGTAGTAACTCTGTTTATCCCTTCAAAAATCATAAGGCAAAATTATTTTTCAGTGTCACAAAGGTAGAAAACTGATGTGACAGCACACTTCTCATTCATGTCCTCCCTCCAGTTCTCCAGTCTTGGCACATTCCATTTACAGAAATTTCAGAGCTTTGTGCTGTTTTTTTCAACAAGCAGGGTCTCCCACCTTTTCATATTGGCACGGTTTAGAAGATGTTTCCAGCCTGTAGATCAGCTGTGTGAGCAATGGGTGCCTCACCAACTCAGCGGCACACTGATGACCACCTCTCCACTCATACTGTAGCTGAGCAAGTCAGCAGAAATGGATTAATTTGCCTCATTGTTTCATGGCAACAACCCTGATCCCATCACTCCAGTTCTGAAATAATAATCTTTGCACTCATAGGAAATGTCTTGGTCTTCCATTTACTGCAAACAGTTGGGCATTCATAGTTCCCAGCATGCTCAAAAGCATGGACAAATGTTGCCTGCTTCTGTCTAGCATCCCTAAAAGCAAGAGAGGGTGGCAGAGTGCTGTGCTTCTCCTGGAGTGGTGCCACCCCCTAATGGAGATTTGTAGGATGTACAGGGTGTTATTTGATAACCACTGGAGTATTATCAGTATTATCAGTATGTAATAATGAGTATGAGGTGGGAGTATGGCTGCATCCAAGCATGCTCTGTGGACTACACTGTTAATAACACATTTACTCTCCTGGGCCAGACTAAACAATGAGTACACATGAAATATGTAAGTATCTCAACCTGGATCTAGAGTCAGAGTACTGTTTGCATTTCAAAGTAAAGTGCTTTTTTGCACAGTTTAAAAACTGGAAACCAAATCCCAAGGATCAAGCAACAAGGTTGTTTTTGTTTTTAAGTTATTTTGATTTGCTGGAAACCTTACCAGGAATTCTCTATAGCTGGAGTTTTCTCTCCAGGTCCCACCAAGCCCCGGCAGTCCCTTAGCCCACTTATAAAATAAACATACAGACGCTTATATTATTTAAATTGCTTGGCCATTAGCTCAGGCCTACCATTGTCTAGCTCTTACTCTTATATTCAGCCCATTTCTATTAATCTATACTTTGCCACATGGCTCATGGCTTACCTTACATCTTCCTTGTCCTGGTAGCAGCTGCAGGCAATCTCCCCCTTCCCTTCCTGTTCCCTCAATTCTCCTCTCTGTTAGTCCCTGTCTGGCTATTGGCCAATCAGTGTTTTATTAATTAACACATTTGCCATATAGAACATCCCACAGCAATTCTCACTACTTCAGAAAATGTCACTTATGATGACTGAACCAGCTCTATCAGTCTTACTTTCGGGGGTGCCATGTTTGGGGACTGTGTATATGGGCCTTATCATCAAGTCCCTTCACTAAACTGTATAAAGGAAGATGCCTATGCATTTTCATATTAAAATACTATAATGTACAGCTTCTATGCATTGTGGTGATTTAAATGAGGTGTTTCCCATAGTCTCAGGCATTTGGATACTTAGAGCCTTCGCTATGTCATTGGGGGTGGGCTTTGAGGATTCAAATCCTAGAGTCATTGCCAGTATGCTCTCTGCTTCCTGCTTATGTTAAAATGTGAGCTCTCAGCTTGTTGTTCCAGACATTCTGCCTGCTGCCACCCTTCCCTACTGCTATGGTGATAAATTTTTTATCCTTCTGTAACCATAAGACCAAATCAACCCTTTCCTCTACCAATTGTTTTGGGCATGGTGTTTTATCTCAACAATAGAAAAATAACTAATACAGGTATTTTCACCTTACATTGTATTGCAATATTATATTAATTAATCTTAATTTCCCCAAACATTTTAGACATGGATAAAGTATATTATCTGAATTTTATTTCAGGAAGATAAAAGGTTAAGCTACAAAATATTTGCATTGAGGAGGCCTTGTCTAATGGGATTGGGAACCACTTCCTAAGTGTAATCTTCTCTTCTAGTAGAGATGATGCATCCCCAGGAAAGGTCACATGACAAAGCAGGACACAGAAAGAAAAACACTGGACAGTCTACTTCACATGTGGAAGCTTAAAATCTGAGGAATATATTGTGATGCTAGTATTGTCAGTTTGACAAGATCCTGGATGACTAACAAGACAAGTAACTAAGCACATCTGTGAGGGATTATTTTAAATTAAGTGAGGTGGGAACAAATCCACCTAAACACAGACAGCATCGCTCTATGGGCTTCAGTTCAGGACCACAGAATAAGGAGAAAGTGAGCCGAGTGCTAGCCTCATCTACCTCTGCTCTAACTGTGGACACAAGGTGGCCAGCCAGCTCACACTACTGCTATACCTTCTTCTCTGTGGTGGACTGTGCATTAGGACTGTAAGCCAAAATAAACCTTTCCTCTGGGACATTCTCATTAGGCATTCGGTCACAGTGAAGTCAAAATTGACTAATACCGAAAGCACCTGGTGCTAAGAGGTGGGGCCATTGTTGTCATAAACATGATCATGTTGTTCTTCGGCCTTTGAAACTTTGGTTTGGAAGAATATGTTAGCTTGGGCCACAAAGGCCCTGAATGCTGTAAGCAGAGTATAATGGACCATGCCAGTGGGGGTTTTGAAGATCAGAATGCCAAAAGAAATGCAAATAATAGAAGCCTGGCTAAGGAGGTTTCTGAAGGAAGCAAGGATGTTATAAGATTTGTGCTAGAGGTCATTATAATTATATCTTGGCAAAGGATCGGGCTGCAATCTTTCCATTCCCTGAGAACTTGTATGAGGCTGAAATAAAAAGTATAGTGGTATTTGCTCCACCCATGACCATGGGTTATAGGGCCTGAAGGAGGCGGTGCTTCCTGTGATTGTACCTGACCTCTTAAAAGCAGACGGAGAAGGGTCACATGCCCCTTCTCCCTGCCCCTGCCTGAGAGGTGGATTTGCTCCCAGTCAGATCATAGGACGACTTCAGCTGTCTACTCTGTTCTGTATTCAGGAGTGTATTTCCTCAATTTATATCTTAATAAATCCCTATTACCCATTAAATAGACTCAAGTGGATTGATCTTAATAAAAATATAGTGGACTAATTTGCTTGGTAGAAGAAATGTTAAGATACCACAGAATTCAGCAGTGGTGTGATTATGATGTACTTTGTATTCCGAGCTACAGTGTGGGAGCAGAAAGATGAAAGGTGTGAAGTTTGGCAATGAAAGGAATGTGAGCAAATTTAAAGCTGTAGACAACAGGAGGGAGGGACAAGTCCCCACTCACAGGAAGTCCCACCTATCAAAATCCAAATTCATTTGAGAAGAGAGAGTCTAAACTGAGAATGCCACTAAAGGAATTCGCAGCTCAAAAGCAATAGCCCAAAGAAGTGTCCCCAGGGTTTTCCAGCCTAGAAGTCATGTGAAAGCCATACATACATTCAGATAGGACATTCATACATATAAAATAAAAGGAATACATACATATAAAATAAAAGGAATAAATCCTAGAGAGAGATTGCTTTGAGATTTTTTTATTCTCAGATAAAAATTGGACTCTGAACTCCACTCCACCTTTTACTGAAAGTAGATTCTTTTCTCCTACACTATGAGAATAAGCCATGCCTGTATGTTTCCTGGATGGACTTCCTGTGGTCCTAGCAACTACAATATCCTGATTAGTTTCCCCTCCCTCTGCTCCTCCCAGTTCCTCTCCACCTCCCATCCAATCTGGATCCACTCCCTTTCTGTCTCTCATTAGAAAAGAACAGGCTTCTAAGAGAGAGCAAAACATAACAGAATAAAATATAATGAGATAAATCAAAGATTGAAGTTGGACAAGGCAAATCAACAGAAGGAGAACATCTCCAAGAGAAGGCCTAAGAATCAGAGATCCACTCATTCACACATTCAGGAGTCCCATAAAAGTTTTAAACTGAAAGCTATAATGTGTATGCAGAGGACCTGATGTAGACCTGTGTAGGCCCTGTGCTTGCTGCCTCAGTCTTGGGGAGTTCATATGAGCTTTGCTTAGTTGATTCAGAGGACCTTGTTCTCTTGGTATCCTCCATTCCCTCTGGCTCTTATATTCTTTCTGCCTACTCTTCTGCAGGGTTCTCTGAGCTCAGAGGGAAGGGATTTGATGGAGACATCCCATTTAGAGCTGTGTGTTTCATGGTCTCTGTCCCTCTTCGTAATGTCTGGCTATGCATCTCTGTATCTGTTCCCATCTACTGCAGGAGGAAGCTTTTCTGATGATTGCTGAATAAGACACTGATCTGTGAGTATAGCAGAATATCATTAGAAGTCATTTTATCATTACTTTTATTTTAAGACCAGTTTTACCTGGGTCTCTGGGCTATCTAGTCTCTGATTCTTCATCACCCAGTGTTGGGTATGAGTTATATCTCATGGACTAGGCCTTAAGTCAAATCAGATGTTGGTTGGTTACTCCCACAAGTTTTGTGCCACTATTACCTTAGCATATTTTACAGGCAGGAAAGCATTGTAGATCAAAGTTTTTGAGGCTGTGTTTGCATTAACATTTCTCTTTTGGTAGGTTTCAGAGTACCTTCCCATGCCAAAGACCTGAGAAGACAGGTGTGAAGGTTTTATGTAGGCACCAGCTCAACCTCTCCATGTTCAATGAGTTGTATGGGTTTTATCTTCAGCAATGGGGCTTTGCTGTCAGTCTGTGGAGAGCAACCTATTGTGATGGCAACATCCTGGGTTATTTGATGATTTCCATGGGCCAACAACTTTGGCCAACAACTCAATTGGCTATAACCCAGTCTGGGTACTAGAAGCTTTGTTTGGTGACAAGAAATGGCCAGTTGGGACTCTGTCTCCCTCATTATGTTAAGACTTCACTGGGATCATCTTCACATATTTTAGTAAGTTTCCACTGCACTAGGTTTCCATATCATCCCTCCAATGCCCCTCAATTCTAACTGTCTCACCCCACATTCCATCCCTCAACCCCTTTGCCCCTCCCCCTCCCCACTGATCCTCCTGCCCACCCACCCACCCCCTATCCTTCTCCCTGAGCACTCTCCAGTCCATGCATAAAATCTATTCTATTCCCCCCTCATGGGGAGATCCATGTGTCTCCCCAGGTCCCTTCTTCTGTACCTAACCTTTCTATGTCTACAGTTTGTAGCTTGGTTATCATTTATTTAACAGCTAATATCCACAGAGAAATGGGACTTAGGACTTTTAAATAATGTTGGAAGCATAAAAGACTATGGAAGTGTTTGACATTTAACAGAATTCATTTTGCATTATGAGATGGTGTAGAGATAAAGGGTGGAAAGTCGTGGCTTAAAAGGGAGATGTTTGGGTGTCAAGTTGACAAGAGTTAGATTTGTGATGACTAGTATTACCAACTTGAGAGGCTCTGGATGACCAAATGGATGAGTTTCTGGGAATGTCTATGAGAGATTATATACATCAAATTAATTGAGGTGTGAAGACTCACACTAAGTGTAGACACCACAATCCCATGAGCAGAGGCCCTGGGCAGAAGAGAGACACCGTGAGGCAAATACTGTGATAACCTCTCTCTGCTTCTAATTGTAGGTGCGCTGTGTCCATCAGCTCGTGTTCCTATTGCTCTGCCTTCTCTTCCCTGACATGGTAGAATCTACCTCCACATTGTCAGCCAGAATAAACTCGTATTCCTTGAGCTATTCTGTCAGGCATTTGTCAGAGGAGGGGGTAGATGAAGGAAAGTTTAACCTGATCAGGGCAAGTTGTATGCACGTGTGGGAATATCACTCTGACTTCCACTGATGTATGTAATTAGTATATATTAATCAAAAATAAAGTTTACTTTTAAAAAAGAGTAGAGAATGCTGTGCAAATAATTTTACATAGGTTACATGCTATGATGTGTTTGGTGATACTGAGTTAAATATGTTATTAAAATTAATTTCGTGATTTTAACATTTTAGTGTGTTTTCTGGGTTTTACTTATGTGAATATGGGTCACATTACATTTCTATTGGCTAGAGCTAACACAGATCTCATTCCTGTGGTCTGGTCTTTCTTCTGCAAACATAAAGCTGTAAGAATGTTGAATGGCCTCCTCCTGAACTGGCCATTCAGTCCTCTGGTAGCAACATGGGAGAATATGGAGAGTGTGTGTCGACAGTCAGCGGGTATTTCTGCATGTCTTGTCGTGTTTGCGTGGCTCCAAGTATGGGACCCACGTGGTCTTCCCCATTTATAGCCATTACTCCCTTCCCACATGTCTCACACAACTGCTGCTGCAGAGGTGCAGCAGGTACAATCTGGAACAGAGCCCTGTTTGAATATACGTGTAAGGGAAAATCAACTTATTTAATATGTTGCTCAAATATAGTGGTCCTATTTACTGATTGGTGAAGAAGAAAACAGTAGGTTGGTAGGTCTGACAAAACCCAATCAAGTCATATCAGCACATCATACATGTAAAACATTAGGAACAGTTTAAACTCATTTGAGGTGGTGAAGTAAGGTCTGACACTTCTCCCTCCAAATTAACCTTCCTCATAATTGAGGCCCCAACTTATGTGTTGTGATTCAATTTAGAGGTGGGGGGGAAGCAGAAAGAAATTGAATTCACTGTGGTTGCATAGAGATCAGTGGCAGTAATTTTACCTCATACCTGTCAAATGACCCAAATGTCCAAAAAAAAAAGGGGGGGGCGGAAATCTTAGAGACCATTTGTGCGACTGTTACAGTGGCATTAAAGACCCTTTAAGAAAAGCTATTTCCTTCTAGACAAAACAAATGTTTGAATCTGGTTGTCAAAAAAAAAAAACCCATACTCTGCTCATCTAAGATATATATATATATATATATAATTTCCCATGTTTTCATTATTTCCTGCATAGCCCAGATGTAATTTTATCTCCCATTGTTTCTGTATCAAACCCTATCAACTCAGATTCAGATGGATTGGCTTTGGGTTTTACCAAGAAACACTCTAGGTTATGTGTCTCCATAGGAAAACATTTGTGGGAATATACATATATTAGAAGAACAAAGTGAGGAGAGAGAGCACGAGAAAGAGAAAGATTGCTTACTGTGCAAGCATCCGAGTGTGGACCCATCGCACCCACCGAAGACCTGCGCACAGCTGTGCACACCCATAACCCTAGTACTGACAGGAATGTAGGCGGATCACTAGAGCTAGCCTGACCAAAAAACAACTTCTGTTCCAAATGCTTGAGAAATTTTTGGGTGTCTTCAATTTATTGAGATCATAAAATCAAAGAATACGTGCTATATGATTGTACTTGTTTTAGATTTTTAACACATGGTTTATGACCCTCAGCACAGCATGCCTTGGTTCTGTGTGTGATTGAGAAGTAAGAATTCTGTCAATTTGGGATAGAGTCCTCCAAAAATGCCAATTAGGTGTGGATTTTGAGCACTGTTCACATCATCGACTTTGCCTATTTTGTGTCTACTTGTCCTTAATTGTATATTTGCCTTTCTTTCCAATTTTTTTCAGTTCTCTCTGGTGTCCCCCTCTAGCCTCTGCATACATGCATGACTACATGCAATAAAAAAAATTACCCCAAAATTACCATATTGGATTCAAACTGAAGATGCGATTATATGCTATTTAGAAGAGATCAAGTTTTAAATTCATAGTCATAGATAAAGAGTAAAAGGGAGTGGGGGAAGAAAACCAAAGTGACTGTGTCATTATCAGAAGAAATGGATTTCAAGAGGAAAATTGCTGCAGGGGATGAAAGGGGCATTAAAGAAGTCATAACATGAAATAGAAAATATTTTGAATGAAAGGAAAATTAAAACACCACATGTGGAAATATAACTGAAGCATTGCTTAGAGGAAAATTTACAGCAATAAATTTTGCATTAAGAGAGAACAGCAAATCGTCTGATTCTCTACTTTGAGAAGATAAATAAAATTAGGAGAGAATGACACCCGAAGCAATTGAAAGGAAGGAAAGAAAAGTATGGGAACATAACTTAAATCAGTAAAATTCACACACACACACACACACCACCACCACCACCACCACCACCACCACCATCACCACAACCACCACCACCAACAACAGCAAAATAACATGGATCAACAAACATTGGTCATTGATATCACTCAATAGCAATGGTCTCAATTCCCCAATTAAAAAATAACAATACAGATTAACAAAATGGATTAAAAAACAGGATCCATCCTTCTGCCACATCCAAAAACTATACCTCAACATCAAGGATAGACATCACCTCAGGGTAAAAGATTAGAAAAAGATATCCCAAGCAAATGGACCTAAGAAGCAAACTTATATACCAGTTTTAAAATATAACGAAAATAGACTTCAAAACAAAACTAATCAAAGGAGATGAGGAAGAATACTACATACTCATCAAAGGAAAAATCCACCAAGATGACATTTCAATTCTTAATATCTATACCCAAAAACACAAGGACACCCAAGTGTATGAAAGAAATACTACTACAGCTTAAATCACATGGTAATCATCACACACTGATGATGGGAGACTTCAGTAACCTACTCTCACCAACGGACAAAAACTAAACAGAGAAATGCTGGAGCTAACTGATTTTATAAGTCAATTGAATCTAACAGATATTTACAGAACATTTCACCCAAACAAAAAAGGATATATCTTCTCAGCATCTCACAGAACTTTCTCCAAATTTGACCATGTCTTTGAACACAAAGCAAGTTTAGATACAAGAAAATTGAAATAACTTCCTGAATTCTATAAGACCACCACAGATAAAAGCTTGCCAGGTGGTGGTGACACAGTCCTTTAATCCCAGAACGTGGGAGGCAGAGGCAGGCAGATCTCTGTGAGTTCCAGGACAGCTAGGGCTACACAGTGAAATCCTGTCTCGATCCCCTTCTCCAAAAGCTGGATATCAACAACAACAAGAACACATACCTTACAAACTCATGTAAACTGAACAACTCTCTACTGAATGAAAAATGGGTCAAGACAGAAATAAAGAAAGAAGAAAAGACTTTCTAGAACTGAATGAAAATGAATACACAGCATACCCAAACTTATGGGACACAATGAAAGTGGTGCTAAGAGGAAAGTTCATTGCACTAAATGCCTACATTAAAAAAAATGGAGTGATCTCATACTAGCAACTTAACAGCACACCTGAAATGTCCAACACAAAAAGAATAAGCATACCCAAGAGGAGTACGCAGCAAGAAATAATCAAATTGGGGGCTGAAATCAATAAAATAGAACAAAAAGAACAATACAAAGAATCAATGAAACAGCCGGGCGGTGGTGGCGCACGCCTTTAATCCCAGCACCCGGGAGGCAGAGCCAGGCGGATCTCTGTGAGTTCGAGGCCAGCCTGGGCTACCAAGTGAGTTCTAGGAAAGGCGCAAAGCTACACAGGGAAACCCTGTCTCGAAAAACCAAAAAAAAAAAAAAAAAAAAAAGAATCAATGAAACAAAGAGTTGGTTCTTTGAGAAAACCAACAAGATAGACAAACCCTTATCCAAACTAACTAAAAGGCAGAGAAAGAATATCCAAAGCAACAAAATCAAAAACAAAAAGTGGGACTTAACAAGACACCAAAGAAATTCAGAAATCATAAAGACATGTGTTAAAAACCAGTATTCCACCAAATTGGAAAAATCTAAAAGAAATAGGTAATTTTCTCAATAGGTATCACTTTCCAAAGTTAAATTGAGGTCATCTAAACAATTTATATAGACCTCTAACCCCTAGTGAAATATAAACAGTCATTAAAAGTCTCCCTATAGCTGGGTGGTGGTAGCACATACCTTAAACCCAAGCACATGGTAGGCAGAGGCAGGCATATCTTCTGAGAGTTCGAGGCCAGCTTTTTGTACAGAGTGAGTTCCAGGACAGCCAGGGCTACACAGAGAAGTCCTGTTTCAAAAAACCAAAACCAACCAACCAACCAACCAAACAAACAAACAAACAAAAACCTATTTTGAATTGAAATTCCATCTTACATATGTCAGAATGGCTAATATCAATAACATAAGTGACAGCTCATGTTGGTGAGGATGTGGAGCAAAAGAAACACTCCTCTATTGCTGGTGGGAGTACAAGCTTGTATAGCCACTTTGGAAATCAACATGGCAGGTCCTCAGAATCTACCTACCTCAAGACCCAGCTATACCGCTCTTGGGCATGTACCCAAAGGATGCTCCATTCAAATACTAGGATTCTTGTTCAACTATGTTCATTGTGACTTTATTCATAATAGTCAGAAACTCGAAACAACCTAGATATCCCTCAACCTAAGAATAAAAGGAAATGTGGTACATTTATACAATGGAATACCACTTAGCTGTTTAAAAAAAATGACATCATGAAATTTGCAGGCAAATGGATGGTACTAGAAAAAAAAT